>WBMV01005051.1:0-62357 GCA_013396655.1 Campylorhamphus procurvoides
TCTCCTTTGAACTAAGACAACATACTTTCACAGAAAAATAAAATTATTTAGGTTGGAAAATACCCTTATGATTATCGAGTACGATCATTAACTCAGCACTGCCAAGAGTAACCCATGTCCCCAAGTGCCACATCCACACGGCTTTTAAATCTCCCCAGGGATGGGGATCCACCACTGCCCTGGGCAGCTGTGCCAGAGCTTTCTCAGTGAACATTTTTTCATTAATATCCAATCTAAACCTCCCCTGGCACAAATCCTTGAATTGAAAGATCTTGTGATGCCTTCAAACACTTGGCTTGGTCTGCTAAAAGTCAGTGCAAATGAGTACAACGATCTCTTTGATAATACCCCACAACTTCAATAAAAACTTTCTTCAATGAGCTTTGAATTAAATTAAAGAGGAGCCAGAATTTCACCTCTGACTGCAACGTGCATTTCAATTCACTCTACTGTACCCCACTCTGATGTCCTATTGTCAGAAATGGCAAAATTGTCAGCTTTTCAGCCAAAAGCATGAATCAACCATGCAACTTCCACTTTTTCTACACTATTTTTCAGTACTATATTTAACAAACTTTGTTCATTACTAGTAATGAACATTTTTAGCCATTCCACACCAATGTTGGAAGTCATATATTTGCACAAAAGCTTCAAGGAGTTAAGAACTCAATAACATATGGGTATTAAATCCCCAGAAATAATCAGCTGTCTATCAGTTGTTCTCTAGGAAGGCAAAAGCACCCAAAGTGATGGACTAAGACAGCTTACAGTGTGAATAAGATTGACTTTTCGGTTTTGTTAATTTCTAACCAATGAAAATATAGGAAGTGTTACAAGTAAGCCATAGGAAATACATTTATAATTATGTCAAAAAGGAATTTAATATTAAAGATAGTCCTTGGTAAAGGAAAAATGAAAAATATTTCCATCAAACTAGAAATGGATATAGTTATATAGACATAGACTAATGCTTAGGGATTGGGAGAAATCAGTGTGCCAATGGCTGAATTTATAAACACATCTGGAAATTGATTTTCTAAATTAAACTATTTAAAATAGTTTCATTTATATTAATAAATATTGAATGTATTTGTGATTTTAATATATTATTGATAATTTGGACACATATGCATATGATAATTTAAATTGTTATTTACAGTCCACTATCAAGAGAACAGAGGGTAATTTTCCTGTCTGAATGTTGATTGAAAAATTACTTCTTTTTTTTTAAATATAGCAAGCACAAAGGACACAAATGTAGAACAAATATAGAACAAATTAAAAAATCCCTTGAGAATTTAAGCCAATTTTTTTTCTTGTGGTTTCATGTTTTCTGCCAATGTTTTCATTTGCTTTCTCTAAAGGTAACCAAGTTACTTTGCATGGAGCTAGAGCTTAGCCAATGAAAGAGAAGGCTCAGGTGTAAAAAAACGTTATCAACGTGTAAAAGCACCTATTGGATGGTGGGATGGAGCCAGACCATACCTGGCGATACCCAGTGATACCCAGTGACAGGACAGCAGGCTGTGGACACAGACTGAAATGCAGGAAATTCCACCTGAACAAGAGGAAAAATTATTTTACTGTGTGGATGGACAAACGTTTTCCAGAGAAGCTGTGGAATCTCCATATTTAAAGCTACTGAAAATCCAGCTGATAGAGCCCTGAAAAACACACTGACCCTGCTTTTAGCACGGAGGGGATGGATGACAAAATCCCCAAAGCTCCCTTCCAACCTAAACTATCCTGAAATTTTTAATTCAACTGGATTTTCATCTTCAATGAAACAGAAATATTCTCTGCCTACCACAGAATATATATCATAAAATCAATAGAATAGTTTGGGTTCAAAGATACTTTAAAGCCTGTCCCATTCCACACCCTTCCATGGGCAGGGACACCTTGCACTAGCCCAGGTTGCTCCAAGCCCCATCCAACCCAGCATTGGGCAATTCCAGGGATCCAGGGGCAGCCAAAGCTTCTCTGGGAAACTTGTACCAGGGCCTGCACACTCTCACAGGGAACAATTCCTTCCCAATATCCTATCTAACCTTGCCCGCTGTCAGTGTGAAGCCGTTCCCCCCTGTCCTGTCACTTCAGGCCCTTGTCAATTGTCTCTCTCCATCTTCCTTGCAGGTTCCCTTCAGACACTGCAAGGCCACAATGAGGTCACCCCAAAGCTTCTCCACTCCAGGCTGGACAATCCCAGCTCTCCCAGCCTTTCCTCCCAGCAGAGCTGCTCCATCCCTCTGACCATCCTGGTGCCTCCTCTGGCCTCTCCAGCAGCTCCCTGTCCTTGCTGTGCTGGCCCCCAGGGCTGGAGGCAGCTCTGCAGGTGAGGTGTATTCATAAAGAGAAATTAAGTCATAAATAGAAAGTTGAACAATTATGTTGAAGGATTTGAAATCTTTTTTTCTTCTCCAGTGAAATATGGTCTTTAACAGGGAAGGCCCATTGTAGCTTTGCAATATTCTGGTTTTCTTCCACAAGCAGGAAGATTCAAAATTAAAAGTCAGCAGCTGAAGTTTCTAATGGTAAGCAGACAGAGCTATAGCTGCATGCAAAAATGTGGGCACACAATTGGAGTGTAAATTGATTCTATAATTTTCTTTAAATGTCTGGCATTTCTTTTCTTGTTCTGTCCTTTCACTTGTGTGAAATTTTGGTGGGACTTTGTGTTCCATGAAAATATAAATACATAGCAAGTGTTCTCAGAAAAAGAGGAATTAAAATACATGCAGATGCAATCATGTCCCCTTCCAACTACCATGCAGAATGTAAAGAACTTTAAGCAGATATGGGAATCAATTCTATAACTTGTCTGTCTTGGATAACCTAGATACGTACATAGATTATTTTGTATAAAATATCTGAAACCCATGCTGTGTTGCAGCCTTGGGCACTTCATAACATATTCTCTTATTAAAATTGTATGTAATAGAGAACTAGCATTATCACTTTTATTTCATTAAATCCTTCATTTTTAGCTTGTCAAGCTACTGCAAGGGCTTTTTACTTTCTTTTTTTTTTCATCTCCAGATAAGATTATACCTGAAAATAGAACCTGGAGGTCTTTAAATTTAAAGTTTTCCTTGTCTAGTGCCTAGAGCCTTCTTTTCCCTTTCTTGACGCTATGGGCTATGTCCTCTGATTTTCTAAAGACCTCTGTACTTGAAAGAAATGGTCAAATAAATAAATAAATAGGATAAATAAATTACTGCTATTGCATTTATGTCTGTATCTGCAGTGTCTTCACTGTGTCTTTCAGTGATGGCAACAGGAGCACTAAAACAAACTAGTAGATGAAATATTAATATAACAACTGAGTTGTTTGTGGCCCTGCACTGTATATCCCAGTTAATTTAGGTATTAGTAGAATTGAACAAAACAGTATACAACATATATAGAGAGGGTGTCATAGTTCAGAGGAGAACTAAGATATCTATGTTGGCCAAGAAATTATCCCTCTCCTTTAAATTTAGAAAACAGAACTTCAATTAGAAATATATATGTATATGAAAAGGATAGCAGTTCTTAACCACAATACATATATATCTCCAGAAAGAACCAAAAAAAACAACAACAGTTTGTACTAACCTCCCCCCCTCAAAAAAAACGACAAGACATGACATAGGGAACTAACACTTAAAGGGGACTGATATAATGTATCAATAACTGATATAAGGAACTAACACTTGGAGAAAGCTGATATAAAGTATCAATAGGGAACTAACTGAGAAGGTTAATGGAAATAATTGTAAGGGCTTTTGCTGAAGATGGACTTCATGGTTAATAGCCCTAATTAGCTACAAACATAAAAGCAAGAAATATATTATGGTTGCTATCAGTACCTGGCCTTGAGGCTTCTAAATTAGAATGGACACCATATGCAACTAAAGATAAATCAGGAAATATGTCCAGAAAATAAGATAACTATAGAAGTTTGCTCATTAGACCAGTTTAAGTTGCCTACAAAACTGGTTAAAGCTGCTTTCTGAGCCAAGGTGAAAAGGACACAGCAAGAAAGACCCACGATCTTCATCCCGAAGACCCCGGCCCAGGAAAAGTGGAAACCAATGCGCCAACTCAGATGGGAGGAGAACAGAGTGGAGAAAGTGGAAATTACTTCTCTGAACTGATTAGAATAAGCCTGCCCGTTCTAATAAAATAATGCATATGTATAAAGAAATAGTGAATATGCATGTTTTAACTGTATTTAAACACGCCTGTGAGCACAGACAGCCATGTATGTTTTTGGTGGACCAATCCCCCATGCACCCTGCACTGAATAAACGTAATTTCTCTCAAACTGCCTAGTTGTTGGGTCTTTTCCATATGTCAGGCAAACAGTTAAAAGGTCTTTTGGCTACCCCCCAAAAAAAAGGGAAGGGGAATGTAATTATATCTACGGGCAGCTGGTGGCGATGTCGTGCCTCGGCTGGCTGGGCTCTCTCTCAAGCGAGATGGCAGGCACAGTACCCAGGTCAGCTCCCTTGAGAATCGATGTCAAAAGAGAGAAAGCAGCAGAAATCCCGTCTCCACAGGGGCAGGAAACAGGTGTGCTCTCTTTTCCTCTTTCCTCATAGCAGCTTCTGCGGTGCCCACGATTGCCCACGGATGAAATGGTCAAGTTAGGGAGGGGAAGACACAATCCAGGCTATCCAGTGATGCTGAAACCAGTGTGTCCCTGTCCTCACTCACTCCTGACCTGTGCAGAAAGTGAAGAAATCCTGATCCCTTCCCCTACCTGAGCCAGTCTTCACTCCCCATACCTGCCTGGGGAGAGATCAGAACAAAAGGCTCTGGCTAAAGCAGTTAACATCAGGATATGCATAGTCATTGTGCCCTTTGTTAACTATCATTACTGATGCTAGGGCGTTGACTCCAAGGTTTTTTGGAAGGAATTCCAACTGAGTGTTGAAAGTGTAACAGGGGGTTAGAAAGTCAATCAGGAATACACAGCCACAAGTCAGACATCTGCTGAAACACACACAGCCCAGCAGAATTCCTGGGTTACAGGAGACACAAGAGGGCAATCACAACCTTATCTTCTCACTTAAAGAACAAAAGGCAGCCACCCACATGTATTTCTCAGAACCTGAGAATGGTTTGGGTTAGAAGAGACCTATATGATCATCCAGTCCCCACCCCCTGCCATGGGCAGGGACACCTTCCACTAGCCCAGGTTGCTCCAAGCCCCGTCAAACCTGGCCTTGGACACTTCTAGGGATGGAGCAGCCACAGCTTCTCGGGGCAACCTGTGTCTCACTAACCTCACAGTAAAGAAATTTTTAATAATATTTCCCACAGGGTAGTAAATGTTCTGATGCATGGAGTACATCTCACAACAAAAACTCCAAAACCATTGAAACAATCAGCAACCTGTCTGTTTGGTTACAGAACTGAGGATACAAACATCATGGAATATTTCTTAACAGGATCAGGATAGTGACGGTAACATGGATCTCTTTTCTCAAAGCACTTCAAAGATTGCAAATTCCATAATCACAATTTTATTCCTGGTAAGGCTGAGTCAGAGAGAAGCAGTGATTTTCATCAAAGACTTGAGAAATCTTGGGCACAAACAGAAGCAAAACTCAGATCTTAACTGTTCTGGCTCAGTGCTTCCCTTGTCATAGGTGGGGCTGTTCTTTAAAACCAGCATGCCACAAAGAACACAATGTGTGTATTTATTGGAATAAAACAACAGCCTGTCTTTACCTCTGTAGGTTGTATCCCACTAATGTCTCAGCCAAAATATTATCAAGGACCTTATATACTAGAGAAAGTTCAAGTAAGCAAAGAAAAAGTATATATATATATATATATATATATATACATATAAACGTTTCCTAAACTTACTCTATAACTTTCTGTAAAGCCTTTGCCACCATCCATGGAGGTGTCCAAGGAAGGACTGGACATGGCACTCAGTGTTCTCAGCTGGGTGACAGGGTGGGCAGCAGGCACAGGGTGGGTTCCATGAGCTGGGAGGGTTTTTCCAAATTCAGTAATTCTGGGATTTTTTAGATTAATTTCATACAGATAAATTATTGCAAAGGTGTAGCACATACTAAATGCATTGAGGTTTCACCTTGAATTCCTTGTCTATATCACTTCTGAATTCACTCTATTTCCAGTACACTAATGAATAATGCAAAAGATGAGCCAGCATAATCCACAGGGGTGTCGTCATGCAAGGTTTGCTAAATGCTGCCTGACCTCAGGCACTCAGAGAGTTTCAGCCTCTTTAGATGTTGATATTTTGTCAGACAGTATATGCAAACCCCTTGCCAGAGTTCTGAGGTGAAACTGCTCAGCACCAGGGACTTGCAAAGGAAGCCTCAAACACACCTGATTTCATATCTCGTTTTATAACCCAAATCACAAGTGAAGTTCTTGAACCCTTTACTGAACACCAGCTTCAGTTTTTTCACCCTACCACAAAGTATAGGGAAAGTTTCATTTGAAATTAATGCTGCAGTGTTGTTAAAGCCATGTCTTATACAAACCTAGACGTGTTGTTAAATCCCTATTCCTCTAGAAACTTGCCTAGATAGAATTTAAAAATACAGGATAATTCAATCTAAAGGAATCCGCTTGAAAAGCTTAGGTGTCACTGCATTCTAAATTATAATAATAAATCTTTGAAAAAAAAAAACTTGAACAGTTCTTTGAATGATTATTCCTTGAGAAAAGAAATATCTAAAACATTTTGACATCAATATTCAAATAGTACATATGTGTTATTATTTCCTATTCAGAAAAATGGATTAAAATAATTATATTGTTTATTGTATTATATACATATATATACTTGAAATTATATGCCTACATATTTTTAGGCTGTTAGGATTTTCACATCAGGGGTGATGGCAAAAGTTTCAGCTCTATAGTTTACATAAAACATAATCAGTTGCAATTGTAGGCATATTTTTAAAAATATGCAAAATATAACCAGTGTGTTTTTTCTTATCTGCCTTTTCTTAGACTTGTATCTCTATTATTTTTTTTTTAATCTGGTGCAATTCTTAGTTATACAGGCCTTATATTCCTTAAACCGCTGTAGTTCCAAAGAAATGAATTGTAGATCCAGGACAAAATGAAGGAACTTTACATTTTATAAAGTATTTTTAAGTTTAGAGGCTTCAAGCATTGTAACATATGAGAGTAGCATTATTTTTCTAGAGAATATAAACAAAAAACTCACGATCTCATATTGATGGACCCATTCTTCAGTCTCAGGCTGCCCACACAAGGTTTTTAGTGGAATAGTCCCTATAAAGAGATCATTTACCGTGGAATAATAAAACATTTGGGGTTACACACTGTGGTGTAACCTGTTTTATTTATCATATTCAATATGACAATTTTTATACTGAGTCAACTAGATCTTCATCAAGTAAAAGCTATGCCAAATCTACCCAAAGCTGCAAAATCCCTAAAATTAGCTGGCTTTGCATGGAGTGTTTGGATTAGTTAGGTGAACTGAGCTGAAGAAATTTAAGCAAGAATCTGTAAGGCTTCAAAGAAACAAAAAAGGAAAAGAAAAACTCAGATTTTTTTTTCCAATCACAATTAAACCTGAGGTTGCAAGTAAGAA
The DNA here is from genome assembly GCA_013396655.1 of Campylorhamphus procurvoides. Taxonomy (NCBI): domain Eukaryota; kingdom Metazoa; phylum Chordata; class Aves; order Passeriformes; family Dendrocolaptidae; genus Campylorhamphus; species Campylorhamphus procurvoides. The sequence continues at coordinate 7,604 of WBMV01005051.1, forward strand.
ATGTCTCAGTTATCTTATCTGAGATAGTGATCATTGTGGAAAACACCTTAATACTGTGAGAAAAATCTCCTTTTTTCAATTTAGAGAAGATACAAATATCTGTGAGATAAAGAAGTTTAGCAGACAAGGAAAGTTTTTATTTCAGCACGTGCTGGGTGCTCAGGCCACGAAGGTCTGAAAAAACATGCACCCACCACAAAAATAATGCTTTTTATATGTCCCAAGTGTCCTGTCTTGTTAGCATGAGAGGAGTGGGCCTCTCCTTCTGATTGGGTTTAGTATGCTCATCTGTGCAGGGAGTCGGGGTCTCCTGGTCAGAATGACCACTTTCCTCTGCAAACAAAAGACCTGCCCTGTGTCAGGGGCCTGTTTCAGCATAACTTTATCTACTTTCATAATTCCCTATTCCTGAATGCAGATTTGTCCCTAGCACTAGCTCCAGACAGGACCTGGTACCTTACAACGTCCACGGTACGCCTAAAAAAATAATTCCTGAGTTAATTAACTATTAGCTTGTAAAAAACCCATGTTTTTTATTTCTCATATTACTGCCTCCTCCTCTTCAGGTATTGCAATACTGACGAACTTGGTATCCAGAGACGTGGGTAGTGTAAATGATAACACTAAAAGAGCCCAATCAGTGATATGTGACTTTAGAGTCAGAGCTACCAACCCAATCAATCACCAGGTCAATGCACCAATGTTGCTGCTCTAATTTCCTCATCTTTTTAGTTGGCAGTGGCTTTTCCTTCTTGCTTTCAATGTTTAAATTTTTTTCATTATTTACAAATTAACACCACTCACCTAAATGTGAAGCAAAACAAAACAAAACAAAAAGGTATTATAAAAAGTAAAAATAAAACACAAATGACAGTAGCTCACAGATTGGATGGGAGCTGTTGTTACCTGTTGTCTGGAGAAGAAAGCAGCGTAAGAGAGAGGGTTAGGTGGCACAGCAATAGGGCTTCCATGGGTTTTGCAACTAATTAATAGTTGTGAAATGAGGTGATTCTGCAAACACACAGAGAATTACAGGGAAAGTTGTAAGTGATCTGGAAAAAAAAGCCCAGCTAAACAAAACTGTAATAAAAAACAGCTAAACAAAACTGTAGTAAGTATGTATATGATTTGTGCCAGTAGGGAAACAATTGGTTTTATTGCACCCCCATAAAACAATAAAACCAACTGTTATAAGGTCATCAGTTTCCCTGAACCAAGGGATACCTAAATTATGACAAGGAATCTGTCAAAACACTAAATCCTAAAACTCCCCTGTCACTCCTTTATCGAGACGCTAAATTGTACATGACCCCCCAGACTCCCCTGTCACCCCTTTATCAAGGAATACCTGAATTATGGTGGGAAGTTATCAAGATACTAAATTGTAATGTAGTAATTAACCACTTGTAAAAATAATTACTTAACTGTAGCCATATAAAGAGAAGTATGTAAAAATTCATATGTATACCATGTAGTAAATATGTATAAAGTGGCTAGATAAAAGCCAGACACATATTGTACATGACACACGAGTTGGTGGAGCGAAGACTCCCACCTCGTGTCCAGGCCTGCATTGCTCTTACCATATAATAAACTGTCTTAGTTCAAAGGAGAACTAAGATATCTATGTTGGCCAATAAATAATCTCTCTCCTTTAGATTTAGAGAACAGAACTTTAATTAGGAAAAATATATGTAAAGGAAAAAAAATAACAGTTCTTAACCACAACACATATATATATATATGTATATATANTTTTATATAAAAATTAAATTCATTTGTTTGAGGCTCTGTTTCTCACAAAATCAAAACAAAACAAAACACTTGAAAGCAACTCAGGTAGTTTGGGAAAGCTCAATTTGAACTGAGAAGCCAGAGGAAAAGCAAGTATTTATTAACTATGTATTACAGTCTGAGGGAAATTTCAGAGTGAATTGGGCTGGAGACACTTGTCCTCTTCTGGCTACGAGAGAATATTGTCCCCAGCTGCTTGTTACTCCCTGCTGGAATTTACTGCATGTGTATTACTGGCAGCTGAAGTATTTGTCAGTCACTCCTTGACACTCTGTTTAATCAACTCACTGCAACAGGACTGGTCTGAATGGCCTGTGAGCACAGGGCAGCCCAGAGAGCCCAGTTAGGACAGGCCTGTTAGGGGGTTGGAGGAGATGAAGAGCAGAGCTCAGCTGCTGCTAAAAAGACACACACAGCCACGGACATCTGTGACTAACTGTGCTAAGGAGTGCTGGGCATCCCAGACAGCTAAAAGGAAAGGAGGCACTCTGAGTTCTCACCTTGAGACAGTTCTAACTGTGGAGGAAACAGTAGCAGTTCTTTGGGCAAGACATCAAAATAAAGATTCAGAGAAGGATTAAAATGTCACTGAAACAGGAGGCATGCATTCATAATGTTTTTGATGCTATCAGATATTAGTTTATACTTTCTACTTACCCTAAAGATACTAAATCTCTAACAGTCATAAACATCTTTAATATGCATTCACAATATTAAAAAGTTATTACTGATTTCAAAACAATCATACTCCAATTATTTTTATTTTAAAAAGCATTAAAAAAATCCTTAAATACTGAGAGAAAATTGAAAGATATTGTGGTTTCTTTTTTTTTCCCCAAAGATGCTGAAATGAAAACAAAAAAAATTTTCTAACAGTAGGGTACTTTTTAAATATATCTTGTACTGTACTGAGTAGCTAACCTTATATTCCCTTTATTTTAGCCTAGCTTTTAGAGAATGGAAGCTCGCGATGTAAAAATAGGGTGTTTGGAGTTTTTTTCCTGAATATCAGTACTTTGAATTTCTTAAGCTTTGTAATTTTTTTTTTCATATTGAATTACATAGCTACATGTTGAGCCTGAAGAATGTTACATAAAATACACCCAAAGAATTTACTGGTTTTCTTCTTAAGTTCCTAATATGTCTAGGAAACTTACTGATGTTAAGTCTAATATTGCTTTCTTCTGCCTATAATTTCCCCTGGACATCACAATGTGGTAACTGTTATGTCCTCTACAGAGTTTAGGATGCAAAAATATACTGTAGCTTTGGTATTCTTTTCTTATTTTCTTCACATTTTTTATGCTGTTACTTTGTTTCCCATTCTTGCATTGTCCTTAACATTTTTTGTACTGCATCTACTCTTTATGTGGTGAAAACTTTGAAAATTCTAAATAAATCATCCCTTCTGTAATTGGTAAAATATAATTTCCACTCAATGGAAGACTATTTTATTGACTGCTTTCCAATGAACTTAATCAAAATCCTTCCCTCTATAAATTTTCTGCCTGAAGAACTTGCTCTGTTTTATTTAGATTTACCATCTCAAGCGCCCTCTCCACAGGATTCCTGTGGTTCGGTTTTATGAAGAGTTTAATCCTAATATGTAGAAAATCCCATCAAGTTGATATCTGGAGGGAAGAGAGAGCATTACCAGAAAATTTTCATGGAAGATCAGAGATGACCTGGCAAGGAATAGTGAGGTGACAGTGTTTTCACATGATGTGAACAGACTGAACAATATAAAGACAAATTGCAAAGAACCCCAAGGAAAGGATGTCCAGTACAGAAAGACGCATGCAATGGAAGACAAAATTAAACTCAGAGAGGAATAAGCTACATTCCTAATAAATATGGAGGAAGGGCATTTTGGAAACACTACAGATAATCGCTGGATATGTCATCTCAGCTGCTATCAAGAAGGTTTATGAGATATGGGGGAGTGCCAAACCTCTCAATTATTGTCATGTTGACTCCAGAAAAGTCACACCACTCAAACAAGTTGTGTGAAGACACATACAAAAGGCAGAAAGGGAGTTTTTCAGTCTAAATATTTTCATGTCTAATAGAAGGGCCTGATTCCATTCACCTTCAGAGCTGTGAAACTCCACTGTACAACATGTAGTTCTAATTAAGTAACTGAAAAAAGGATATGGCTGAATCCCAAGTGTCTTAGTTCAAGAGAGCACTAAGATATTATGCAAGCCAAGAAATAATCCCTCTCCTTTTAAATTTAGAAAACAGAACTTTAATTAGGGAAAAATATATCTAAAGAAAAAAAAATAACAGTTCTTAACCACAACACATATATATATATATATCCAGAAAAAGAACCAAACAACAACAGTCTGCAGCAAACCCCTCCACCCCCGAAATGACAAGGCAAAACAGTCAAAAGGGTCCTCTTGGCCACCCCTCAAAAAGGGATTGCAATTATATCCACGGACAGCAGGTGGCGCTGTGGCACCTCCGCCACTGGCGGCTCTCCTTCTCCCAGGGGTTGCAATTATATTTACGGACAGCAGGTGGTGATGTCGTGCCCGACCGGCTGGTCCCTCCCCTCAGGCGAGGTGGCAGGCAGTTCCCAGGTTGGTTCCCGTGAGAGGAGAAATGGAAAACAAAAGCAGCAGCAATCCTGTCTTCGCGGAAGCAGGGAAAACTGGGGCTTTTCTCTCACCTCCTTTCCTCACAGCGAGCCTTGTAATAGTTATAATCACCCATGGATGAAAACAGTTGAGTTGGGAAAGGAAGAAAAGGAACACAAATCCAGTATCCAGTGATGCTGAGATAGTGTCTCTGTGTCCCTGTCCTCTTCGCTCCCACGACAGACTGAGCCCCTGCCTTAAGCAGGAAAACTAGAAAAACCAGGTTTTTTCCCTCCCAGACTTCAGGGAGATCCGAACAAAAGCTGTATTTAAGAGAGATAAAATCAAGATACACACATCCTTTTGTATCCTCTGTTAACCATCCCCACCACCCCAGGGCGTTGGCTCCAAACCTTTTTGGAAGGAATTTTCTCTTAGGCCTTTGAAACTTCAACACCAAGAAAGACAACAAGAACCATCAGAGGTATAGCATGGCTTTCACACAAGAGGAGATAAGTTGTGTGAAGTGTCTTCAGTTTGGAAAAAAAATTATTGGAAGAGAGTAAGACTGTGGTCTATAAAGAATTAGTGGTACATCATCAGAAAATTATCTAAAATTTCTTACACTATATGAACTAGATATCAAGCAATAAAATGAGCCCAGTGTCATTTTGAAAGAATTTTAATGTTTTCTATTTACCACCAGCACGCATAAGTCTCAGGCTTCATGTCCCAAGAAGCTACAGACACTGATACGGATGGAAGGAGGCATTCAATATAATATACATACACCGATGGCTCACATGTACCTCCCAGCTGTGTCCCTTAATTGTGAATTTGTAGTATCTCATCTGTTGTGTAACAGAAATGAACAATTTATTCTTGTTCCATGTTTTCTATTCTTTCATTCATAAATTGTTGCTCCTCTCTCTTGGCCCTTCTTCAGTTCTCAGGAGATTCAAGTTGCCCATCCATGGAGTTTTTTTCTATAGCTGATGGACTCTTGTCTGAATGCTAAAAAGACATTTCTCATGTTTCTGTCTACAGCAATTACAAAAATGTCAAAGATTTGAATTTTAATTTTGCAAATGAAGGTACCTGTCTTTCTTCTGAAATGAACACATACATAAGTTTATTATGACCAGGACAAAAATACTCTCAGCTCCATGAATAGCCGCAGCCAGAGCACTCAGGACAGTTGTACTGTATGTGTCATGAGGAGTCAGATCAATTCCATCAGAGAAAGAAATTTAGAGAATTTGTACTTTGCTGCAATCTAAGATCTAGAATTAAAAAAAAAAAAAATAAAAAATTACTCAACATTTCTGCAGTGTTACAGACAGAAAAAGCAGAGCCATGCAAGCAGTTCCAATAACAGTGCCAGCTCAACCTTGATACCTGTTTATCTAACAGTCTGGAAGAAATACCAATGCTAATGTAAGCATATAGGCATCAGTCATTAAAGCAAACACACATGTCTCACCTCCTGTGTCTGTCAGTGTTAGCTCGTGACTTTACAAGGTTTCATATCAGTAAGGTCACTGAAGCAGATGAACAGAGAGAGTGAGCAAGAATCAGGGATATTTCTCTAATGGAAAGATGAAGTACAAGACTATGTCTGGAGAAAAATATGTACTGCAATTTCCTACCAGCTGGAGGTGGAAAAAAAATGCTCAGCTTGTCACAGCTAACTATAGTTGTTAATTTTATTATTACCATTATTACTTTTTTATTACAATTGCACCTGATGATCAATCTGAGAGTTGAGGGCCCCACTGTGAAATGAATTGAACACACAGAACACAAATACAGAACATCTGTGCCCCAAATCACTCACTTGAAGAGCTCTACAGAAAACTTATGTGCACCTTGTTTTTAAAGTAGATTTCAGTGTAGAATTTGGTGCAAAATGTGGTATGTTTTTATAAAATAAAGGCCTATGCACAATATGCCTTTGTACACAATTTTCTTGTGCTACACAGAGTAGTTCTTGTCTTTTCTGGGCAAACACAGTGACTGAAGACCCGGCCAATGAGCCCAGTACAAGAAGAAACAATTTCTGTCCTGGTAACAAGCAGTGCCTTATTGGACACTGTGTCAGGACAAATGCATGCATTTGATAAGTAGCTGGTGTGCCTACTGTTCTATAAAGCAAGTGGCATTAACAATCTCCCTCTTTTCAAGTAACCTCTTACTGGATTCCAGCAGCAAGGCTGTTCCCCTGGAATTTTGTTCGCCTTGTTGGCACTCAGCCTCATTATGAAAAATCTTTTATTTTTGAAGGAAGATTCAAATTACCCAGCTGTCATTTCTGCAAACACCTGTCCACACTGGAGTCACAGAATCACAGAATGATTAGGGTTAGAAGAGACTCCAAGCTCCTCAAATTCAACCTTTGACTGAACACCACCTTGCCCACTACACTATATCATGAAGTGCCATATCTGCTCATTTTTGGAGCACTGCCAAGGATAGTCACTTCCCTGAGGAGCCCATTCTAATGCTTAACCACCTGTTCAGTGAAGTCCCATCACTTATTAACAGCGATTGTCCCTATGGGGCCATATTCCCTTACAGAATTAATGGAACAGTTTCTTCAACTCAAGAAAAGCTCACAGTAAAGCTATGGGTTTGGCTATGGGATCTCAGTTCAACAGTGCAAACCAGGGGAAAAGCTGATCCAAATTCATCAATATGCTCATCCTTAGTGCTGGGTAAGTAGAGACTTCACAGCGCCTTTTACCTGAATAGGCAACTTAGAGACACCTTGACCGATTCCTAGTTGTAAATGATCATTCTAATACCTGAAGAATCTACTTAAACACCCTGTTCCTGGTCTGAGCTCCTTCCTACAGGCCATGTAAATAATGCATGGTTTGCCATGGAGGAGAGTGTAAGCTATGTTAAGAAATGCAGCAGTAAATTATTAATTATGTTCAATCTATTGTACAGCATGCTGAGGCATTACTAAAATATTGCCTCAAACAATGGTGAGGACCAGATGCTTCAGAGAACAAATCATGAAACACTGATTTATAAAAATCTGCGTCTCAGCTCCACAAATTCTTTTCAATGATGACTTTATGTTAAGTACATCCTGCTTAAAACTATACAGTGCAGCTCATATGTGCTGCTGCTAAGTTTGCTGGGGCTGCCGCTGTAATTCTTGATATATTCCTCACTGCAGAGTCCTGCATCATGCTCAACTTATAATTAACATCTCCTCTTTTCTGTGTCCACCCAGACACGGTCATTCACTGATATTGCTGACTGTAACACTCTTAAGACTTTTTCCTAAAGTGTAGGAGCTGGACTGTGGAAGAGTTCACAGTAATATTTTCTAGGAGTGAGATTAACTATTTTAAGGTTTTAATTTCCACCTCTTATGGAGATATTAAAGTGTATGAAGACAATCTGAATCACTGTGATTCAGGTTATCACAGTAATGTGCACTGTAAGTGTAAAAATCCAAAGCACTCAGTGTATTGTCATGAATAATACTGAAAATACAGGGAGTGTGTGTGTGTGTGTGTGTGTGTATACACATATATACGGAAGAAGTTGGGAAAACTTGTAGAAGAATTGCAAAAAACATATCTGTAAAATACCAACATCTCTCAGCTGATCTGACAATTCCTTTGGCTTTTTTAACTTTGTATCTTGGAGGACTTGAATTAGTGAATGCTACAGACAGAGATGCCTCCTAGGACAGTAATATTAAAGGTAAATAAACAGTTACCCCTGGACTTTCAAGTAAGACACTGGGAAGCTAAAACATCTTGTAAAGGGCTAACTAAATTACATTCTACTGGCTCTTGCCCTTCACTGATGTAAAAGGCTGAGCTGATTTTGCAGGTAATGCATTTGTAAATCAGTGGAACAAAAGGGCCACGCCAACAGCAGCGCTGCTCAAACAGCACCAGCTGCATCCAGGCAACACCCACCTCTCCTCTCCGACAGAAAATCTTGTGAGGCATTCATTTACCTCCAAGAGCAAGACATACTGAAGTGTCCAAAGTTGTCATAAGACAGAGTAAAACAGATTAGCATTAGATTATTCTTAGTAAATAAACTTCAACTCTACTCATATTTGTTTAGTAAAATACAGAGGTACGTTATGTTTATTTAAAAACAGTTATATAATCTATGATATCTGCTACAATAAATAATTTTAAAATTATTGTATTATATAGTTTAAAAACCAAAACAGATGGATTTACAAATACCAGCTTTCTTGGCTATATTGACACATCTGTGACCACTACAGCATAACAAAATTGGGAAGTTTTAATGCAAGCTGATCCTTAGGATAAACCATGTTTATCACATTGATAGTACAGAAATGATACAAAGCCACAAAATCCCCTCAAACACTATGGTATCTATTATTGTTTATATTCATTCACTTTAACTTTGCCTGTTTGACAAAATGAGAACTGAAAAAAGCTTTCCCCTCTCTCTCCCCAAGAAAAACACAGTAACGGGGGGACATCTCTCTGGACCTATAAAGATTTTACTAGGGTATAAAAAGGTTTATGACACAAGTTTGGAATCTGGACTCTCATCTGAGGAGCTGAAGTGATAGAATTTGCTCTAGCTTATAAAGACCCAAGTCCACTACTTGCTAAAATTCATATTTCTCTAACACATTGTAAATAAAATTTCATGAAGTGCTTTATAAGGGTGCACTCCCTGTACCACCACTCATTTGAGACTGCAGCAGGAAAATTTCAGTACTAAAAAATAGCTAGCAATAAACTAATTCTAAGGTATTTATTCATTTATTTATTGCAAATTTAATTAAATTTTCCAGATTTTTCGGACATACCAACAATAATTTTTATACTCATAATTTTTATGTCTGTCCTATATAATACAATTTTAATGTATTTATAGTTTTAAAATGAGAGGTTTAGATTAATTAATTTGTATGTTTGGGTTTTAGCTAGGCTTTTTGTTTGGGCGTTGGTGATTTTTGGTTGTGGTGGGGTTTTGTTACCTTTTTTTGTTCTTTTTTTTGGTTCTTGTTTTGTTTTGTTATGTTTTGGAGGATTGGGTTGGTTTTCTTCTAATGCAATGATAAATATCAAGTCTTAAAGAACTACTAACAGCTTTAGCTATAAAACACCCAACTGCATACTCAGACTAGAATGCAGCTTTTATGGTTACTGCTCCACTTCAAGTTTACTATACTGTGTCTTAAAGGTATATTTTGGAAAATGTACGCATAAGCATTTCCTATGGCTATTTGTGATGCACATCAAATATTTAATAGCTGCTTAAACTGCAAGTTGTAGATGAAGTACCAGTGATGCAGCTGAGAGCAAGAAATCATTTGGTCAGCAATCAAACAAAAAAATGGGCATATCCTCAAAGATCAACAATCTTTTGCTGAAGGTGTAAGAATAGCAATAAAACATTACCTCCAAGATTTTTATCTTACTCTTAAATATTTACTTCTGAAGTAATATGCAGTTATAGAATGTTTTAAGCAATGTCTCTGGAGAGGGACATAATCAAGGTCTTTCACTACATATTAGAGAAGGCTTTATTTTATGCTTAGACTGGGCACAGTCTTTCTTTTAGAAAACACTTTCAATATAAAATCTAAAATGAAATTTTGAAGAAAGTAAGTACAGAATTTCCATTTTAACTAGGACAACAAAAAAGAAGCTATTCCGGCGATCTGGAAGAAGAGCTACTCCATATACCAGTCTCCTCATTGTTAGACATGGCTCTTCTAATTCTTACTTCATTTTGCTAAGGCCAAACACTGCAGTTTTATTTAAACCAAAGCTCCTGGAGGAAACTATTGTGATTTGTTACTACAGAAAATTCTGTTCTCTCCTTTAGAAACTTCAGGTTTTACAGGAAAAGACAGAAAACAAAGGAATTCTATTTAGGACTGAAACACTGACTGATAAGGATCCTTGCTTATTTGTTTGGTGATGAATTATCCACATAAGTGACACGCTCTCACTTCACTTAACCGAATGGCAGCTTTATCACTTGGATCTGTGTAGAAGGAATTATTACCTGAGATGTGCTGTCCCAACTCTTAATCCAAGGCAGCCAAAAGACCTCTGCTTCTGCCAGTGCCACGTGAAAGGAGATCACAGCTCATGAAAAGGTGGTGGGTTTTAGCTTTAATTTCGTGCCCTTTTCATAGCTTCCTTTTCTCACCTGTGTTTTTTCAGTGACTCTTCATGTACAAAGTCTGAAACTATAGATCAAACCCACAAAAACAGCACTGGCAGATTTGTTCTATTGCAGCAATTGGTTTTGACTGTCAGGGAGTGGCTGCTGCCTTCACTGGCAGCCCACACTCACAGCTGCTCTTTGTGACTCAGCTCTTCAGTGTGCAACATTCCTCTGCCCTGCAGAGCACTGAGAGGTTTTGCAACATGTTTAGGAATCTCTATTGAGAGGCACTAAAGAAGTGTTTTTCTCATCCTCTTTACATTCACCTTTTTTCTCCCTAACCCAGCTTGTTTTTGTCACTTCAATTCTCACTCAGTAAAACACAGTTTGCCCCACCCCACTCTCAGATTCAGAACTCCTTTCAGAAGGATCTGAGAGACCCAGACAGTCACCAGGCACAACTGGCCTATGGCATTTGGCTGAAGGGATGAGGAGTTAGTGAGAAAATACTCTGCCAGCATTAAACCCCATAACTGTACTGAAGGAAGGGAGCTGACTGTCTCCTGTGGTAGTGAGTTGCCTTAAGCATCATTGAACACAAAAATCTCTGAAGAACAACCCACATGTACCCACTCTGTAAGTATGTATCACTAGTATTTACAGGCTTTTTCATCTCTTCTGTTCAAAATGGTTCAGTCAAGGACTTGCTAATGAAAAAAAAATTAATTGGGAGGAAACAAGGAAAATTGTGCAAGTAATGGCATACCTGAAAGAGTCTAATTGAGAGGAAGTTTCTTTTTGAAGTGCCTTCCCCCCAGAAAGACTATGGTAATGCTGTGCTGGCAAATTTCAAGAGAAGAATGAAGTAACTCCTTTACAGGTCATTCTTTGTAGATGAACAATTAGAAATTAATATAGGGCTACTAAAAACTAAATTCAGTATAGTTCAATTGAAAAGGATAAGTGAAAACGAGGTTCAGGGGTGACCTCCTCGTTCTCTGCAACTCCCTGACAGGAGGGGGGATCCGGGGAGGACTTGGGCTCTGTTCCCAGGGAACAGGGACAGGAGGAAAGGGAACGGCCTCAGGCTGGGCCAGGGGAGGTTCAGGTTGGACATCAGGAGGAGTTTCTTCACAAAAAGGGTGATCAGGCATTGGAAGGTGCTGCCCAGGAAAGTTTGGAGTCCCCACCCCTGGAGGTGTTCAAGGCAGGTCTGGCCATGGTACTCGGTGCTCTGGGCTGGGGGACAAGGTGGGCATCGGGCACAGGGTGGGCTTCGTGGGCTGGGAGGGCTTTTCCAGTGTTAATGATTCTGTGTTTGAAAGTCATACATGGAAGACCAGGCTACATCAGAACAAACACTGCACAGTGTCCCCTCTCGTGGAAAGTTTCCTGTGATGACAAAAAGTGGGCATCACTATTTTAATGTAGGAATCCTAAAGCCTAAATGGCAGAGCAAAGAATGGGGGCTGGAAGAACATAGAAAAGAAGTGGCAGGGAACTAGACTTTTTGCACATGATTTGAGTGGTACCTTCAAGGGTGGTGTTTCTGAAAAACCCTCTCAATAAGATGTTTAGGAAATATGGCATGCCTTTAATTTTTCACAACAAATGGCCCATAAAAGGCAAAGTTGAAAATAACTGAAAGGAATTCAGTAGATTTCCCCCAGATTAATATGAATGTGGCTCAATAATAAAAATTAATATCCTTGGCTTTTTAAACTAACCCATTCAGAAAGAGCTGATACAGCTTTGTATAGAACTGTCACAATTACAACATTGCAATTCCTAATGTCCGTATTTTAAGAGCTCACATTCCAAAGATGTGAAAATGTACATATTCAAGACAAAACCATTTTTAATAGTGATAGACTTACACTGAGAAGATCAAAGGTGTTTTGGTTGCACTAATTCATTTATTTTCCTTCACAGAGAAAAGTTGTTACCGAAGACTTTCCAATCCTCAGTGAAAATACACAAGATCTACTACTGGTTATTGCACATGTAAGAAATAAGGGAAGTTATTAACTATTCATGTAAGTCACCAAGCTGGGTCACCTAATACCTCCTGCTGTCTTGATTCCATATGGTGATTTTTAATACATATGTACTGGCCCACACTAAGCACCATTAAAATTTGGATTCTGAGGATACAGCTGAATGTTCTGCCTGTACTGCTGTCTGTGAGAGCTCAGCATACTTCGTACTTCTAAGAAAAAATAAGTGCTTTGCAAGACTCAGCCCTTGATTAGAGTTATCTGTATTACTTTTCCCTACAGTATCTCTGTATCTGATATTGTGGAATAAGAAACCAGCCTCTACCTCATGAAAATGCTAAGAGAGAAAGTCCTTTTTCAGAACTTTGAGAGATAAACAGCCAGTTTTTCTTTTCTGAAAACACTCCAAGAAAGTGCTGTCATACAGCATTTCAGAAATGGTCTATAACTCAAGGGCAGGCAGGGGGAAGCCATTAGGGATTGGAAAGAAGTGAGTCAGAACAGATGAGAGAGAAATATGTGTTTCAGTAGCAGATTTAAAAATGAAAGAAGGGTGAAAACTTCTAAAGCTATTCTCTAAAAAAAAAAAGTTCAAATTATTCAGAAAGGTTCCTCGATACAGTGAGACTTGAATTAAGCATCAGATTCCACAGTTCTAAAGTTTTTGCAGAGAATATGAGATTCTAGTGATTCTCAAAGTTGCATATGCTTTTTTGACTACACCTATTTTAAACTATTAAGTGATATTTAGAATTGAGATGTGCATTAACATATAAGGCTCAAAATTAAATGGTTTTTAATCAAAATGAAAAGTGGATTAAGGTGTGAAAAAAGATTGAAAAATGAAGACAACTTTCCCACACTCCACCTCAGACAGTCCTAGGAAGGTGAAAATACTCCACAATGTAAAATACTTTCTCTGATTGTTGCTGGAAGAGTGAAAAATTTTCTCCACGTGTTTACCAAGAATAAAGTGTCTGAAGAGAATTCATTGAACAGACATGCAGTGGAGAGAAAAATGAAACTAAAGTTAATTGATAGGAGAAGGCATATAGGAAGGTAGAGAAAATTATTCAGTGATCTTGTACTGGACTGTGTGTTAGATGACAGCAAGGCAGTTAACAGTGCAACAACCTGTATTTCAGGGGAAATAACTGATATATCATATAAGCAGTGCTGATGCAAATCAAGTCAATAGCCTTGCCTATAAAAATCTCTAATGGATGAAGCAGGTATAAGACACATGGCACTAATCCTTTTATGCTTCCTCAGTTACTGAGATTAATCAAACATATTGTTAAAGTTTCAAACCTAAGCTGGAATTCCTTCCAAAAAGCTTGGAGCCAACGCCTCGTGTAGGTAAAGATGTTTAACAAAGGAGACAAAAGACATGCATATGCGGATGTTATCTGCCTTTTGTTCCAATCTCTCCCAGCCGGGGAGAGAGAGGGAAAGGGACTGGTTTTTCTGGTTGTCTGCATAAGGCAGGTGCTCAGCTGTCGGCGGGGGAGAAGGACGGGAGACACTCTCTCGGATCCCAGCATCAATGAATACTAGACAGTGTTCCTTTCTTTTTTCCCTTCTTCAACTTGACTGTTTTCATCTGTGAGCGATCATAACCACCACAAGGATTACCGGGAGGAAAAGAGGTGGGAGAAAGCCATGGTTTTTTCCCTGCCCTTGCGAAGACAGGATTGTTGCTGTTTGGCTTTCCATTTTTTTTTCTCACAGGAACTAACCTGGGAACTGCCTGCCATCTTGCCTGAGGGGAGAACCGAGCCGGCCAGGCGCGACATCGCCACCTGCTGTCAGTAAATAGAACTGCAACCCCTGGGAGAGGGAGAGAGAGCAACCAGCGGCGGAGGTGCAACAGTGCCACCTGCTGTCCGAAGATATAATCGCATTTCCCCTTGTTGGGGGTAGCCAAGAGGACCTTTTTGACTGTTTTGCCTTGTCATTTGGGGGTGGAGGGGTTTTATTACAAACTGTTGTTGTTTGGTTCTTTTTCTAGGTGTATATATATATATATATAGTGATTAAGAACTGTTATCCTTTTTTCTTTATATATACTTTTCCTAATTAAAGTTCTGTTTTCTAAATTTAAAGGACAAGGATTATTTCTTGGCCAGCATAATATCTTAGTTTGCTCTTGAACTAAGACACATATAAAATACATTGCTCCAAGCAAGCCTTCTCCCAAATAGAATGTGCATAAAGCAGCTGTAAATGTGTTATTTGAAAGAAATGAAAAAGAAAGAGGCATTTTTGTTCTTTCTATATGTGTTTTCAAAGATGGGGACTAAAAGATTATTAAAACAGAAGCACTGATTCCATACCCCTGCAAAATGTTTTGGATCTAGCAGATGTTAGTCCTGTCTCCCCCATCTACTTTAACTTTTCTTCTGTGACCTCTAAGATCCAGTTTTAGCATGGCTGCTTATACTGGATTTAGTAACATGAAGGACAAATTAATAATTTCCACATTTTTATGTATCCTAAGAACACAAAGATGTATGTTTTTTCTCTGACAGATTTTTTTTTAAATAGTATAATTAAACTAATATTTAATGATGTTTTTAAATGCCATTTTAATATCTCCCACAGTTCACTATTGGGAGATATTAAAAAACTCCCACCATTTCCACACATGAGCCCTCAGGAGCTTTTGCAATGTCTAAGTTTCAGCTTTAAAAACTGTACGCATCACTAGGTCCATGTTTTTACAAAACAGGAATAGTCCAATGGTATTTGGAATTCAGAAGTCCATTAGTCTAGAGCCCACAGATGACAGCAACTGTGAAAGTTAGAATTTGGGTTTGAGAATTGGCACTTCTTTGGGTAGAACACCCAAGTGTGACACTTTGAATCCACCCAAGGTGCTGCTGTCTGCCATTAAGTTTAACTTAAGTGGTTTCCCTGGGGCTGCAAAGCACCATTTTTAGATTCTCAAATTGACTAATCGTGTAACATTAAACATGGTAAGTTGAAATATTCAGTGATAAATGTTCACTAAATTGCTATCATTATGCAAAAGATATTACCCTTAATAGTCTGATGGTATACAATGAAGAGTTCTGAAATATCCTGCAATTAGGAGTCTAATTTCAGACTCTCATTATACTGCAAGGTTTTTCTTCAAACTTAGTTTTTAATGGAATAGTTTCTTGAGAAACTGCCATTCCAAAAAAAACCCCAACTTTAATGTCCATAATCTGAAGATCAGATTTCAAAGTAATTAAAAAATGTTAAGTGCTTACCATCCAGGTAAGCAGAAGGCACCACGATGGAATATCACCACTATTTTGAGATACAATTAGGGTATCTGTTATAGTTGTGACAGGCCAATGTAAATGTAATCACATACCAATTAGCAAGTAATTATTCTGTTACTACCTAAATTCAAGCCTTGAGTTAGTAAGTACCCTGAACCTGCTTTCTTAAACATAAGTCAAATAATTTGATTTTATCAGATGCCTGTACACCAAAGAAAATAATAGAATATTTTTATGCAAAAGTATACAAAACTACTCTATCACCACACTCTGACAGCTACAGATCTTAAATGACCAGAAAAAATTACTAATAGTAATGACCAATATTAAAAATTAACATTAACAGGCCTTGTTCTTCCAACAGAAGCAAGATAGCATGACTCTGACCCATTAATAATTTTAAATGTCAAACTATCTCTCCAAAGAGTCTGTGGGCTTCCTTCCTTTAGCAGTAACTTGGGAATAGTTTTATTAAAATGGAAAAAAGATTCAAGCCGAGGATATGGTCCCTCATCATCTTTTGACCTGCTTTTATTATGTCAATTTTAATCTTCCCATTTCATGTATTTCAGGTGATACCTTCACTGCAGTGGAACACATTCTTTTCAGTGTGGTAACAGCCATTTAATCTCAGCCTAAAAAAAGGCAACAACCAATATAATTTTCCATATTATAGGCACAAACTGAAAGTTAAAATATTCAAGCTTACAATAAAATGCAATGGGAAGAAAGGGAAACCAAAGTCTTAAGGGAAAACAAACTTGACTTAGTGCCTGTCTGCTATTGAAGATGAGTGATGGTTCAATCTTCTGCTGCTTTTCCAAGAGCTTTGGGTCATTTTGAAAATGATCTTCATTGCTGTAACAACGCCCACAAGTTTAAAAAACTTAATAAAGATCAATATAAAAGCATTCTAGATCACCTTCCTTGCTCCTGGGAGATATTTTTCTTTGTTTTCAGTGTTACTCCTTTGGGAGATGTTTTTTTCTCACTTATTTATTTCCCTCCAAGAAAAAGTTGTTTGGGTCTGGAAAACTGCTATTTTTTAAACATATTTAAAAATTAAAAGTAAATCACCACTGCACCTCTTTTCTAGGTCATAGCATGTATTTTATTTTTTTTTATTTTTTTATTTCTCTCTCAAGTTCAGATCATATGTTGCTGTTAATTACATCATGGAAATCAGCACCAACCTAGAGGCTGGAGTCCCAGGCTTTGGTGTTTTTCACAAGTGACAAAAAATACACTTGGCTTCAAAAGTGAACACCAAAAGTGTTCCAAAAAAGTAAATCCAACCTGGAAATGAGTTTGTAAGAAAGTTATCTACGGTATTGGGAAGAACGGCACCAAACATTGCAACGCCTTTGTCCAGAGACTGATGGCTTCACACTGGAATCATTAACAGTTGTGGATGGAGAGGGGGTCACTTTGGGAGACAAAGTCAACATATAAAGCCCATGCAGCAATTTCAATCCATATTTCAGGGGGAAGTGCCTCTGTCCCACCCCTCACTCATGCTGCTCAAAGTCCTACTTCACAGTCATTTCAAAAATCATCGCTGTCACAATAAAACATCTGGATTTTCCAAATGCAAAGTCCATGCAAAAGTTATTATTCTGGACACAAGTACCAATCCATGTAAATGTGAAAATAACAAGTAGACAACAGATTAAATGTTTATGTCTAGACCAGATTTACGTCTGAATTGGTGTATCATACACTTTTTTGGCATTTTATCCCAATTATTTCAAGTCTTGTGGACAAGCTGCCCACCCATTAGTGACTTGAGCACCTTGGATGTTCCACTGTAGCATCTCTCTCATTTTTTTCCATCTGGAGGGAGCCCAGATAATGCTCTGCAATGTGAATCAAACTGTAGCAAACAGGGACAGTCACAACTTTCCACCCAAAGGTAAACACCTGATATAAAATAGTGACTGTTGTAGGTACAGCTAACTGACACTTCTGTGTTTTCTTGAAGATAGTGATGAAGGTCTTCCACAGATTCTGTGAGTTAGGATACCTGTGAATTTTTATTATAAATGCACACTGAACTTTTAATTTAATTTTTAGATTTGACTTGTAACATTCAAAGATCACCCCACACTTCCAAGTTGGGTTAAGAAAGTATTTCTCCTTTGCCAGTTTGAATGCTCTTAAAATGTGTCACTTTTAAAATCAAAAGTACAGGTGGTGTCTTTCTGCGAAAATTCAAATTTGTAAAACTCTCTGTTCTCCCACCTTTCCTCCCTCTGTAGATCAAAACATGCTGAAATACAATACTTTGCTTTATGATAATTACTAAATTGGGATTTTCTATATTTATCCTCTCCGTTTGCTATGTTTATGTGTTCCTGACTCTTCTCTTTGGTGTTTGACATTAAGTTTTAAATGCTGTTTTATTTAAACAGTGAAATGAACTTGTGCCTCCCATAAGAAAGAGTAAATGGAGTATTTCCCCTTCTCTAGACATCCTTCAAGAAAAATGGCCTCAAGTTTAACATCAAAATCAAAAGAAAAGGGCTAATCAGCCCTGCTAATTATTTTACTGATTTCTTAGAGGTCTGTGGGTGGAGCAGTACGTTAGTTTGAAACTGAGTCATCAAGCACCTGATCAATTAGAGCCCTGAATTGGATTTTTCTGCAGTTCAAACATAATTTTTGAATTTGTTTCCTAAAAATTTTGATTTTTTTCCTCCCATTGAAGGTAAATAAGCCAGTTTCACCTTTTTGTTTGCCAAGACATTCAAATGCAACAGCCTAAAGAATAGCCTGTGAAAGTCTTGCTTTATACTCTTTCTAAATTCTAATTTACTTTGATAGAAGTTTTGAAGAAACTATGACTTATTGCTATAACATAAGTAAATATATTTCTATGAAATGCAAAATATGCTGTGATTTCATTCTTCTTTAATTCTGCTTGGATTTGCATAAGTCCATCGTTGAAGAATTCACCATCAATTTTTTTATTATTATTCAGTCCATAGCATACAAGGACATGTTAGTTAATTCAAAGAAAGACAAAAGGTTGAGATGAGTTTAGATTTATTAGTTCAAGCCACAAGACCCAGCTAAATAAATTTCTTCAGCCAACAATCATTTCTCACACTTGGATACTTGGATAAATGGAAGGGAGAGCTCAAGAGGTTTTACAAAAGTCAAGTCACTTACAGGCAATTGTGCATCCTGAATAAATATATCAGGAAAGAAAAAGATCAAGAGGACACTATTCATTAATTTTAAGCAGTGATCCAGCTTTTAAGTCCACAGAAGAAGGGGAACAGGAAAGGAAACGTTCTAATTTTAATTCAGACCCTCACAACTTCAGAGATCTTAGCCTATTCCAGTAGGTGGAATATGTTACAATCCTATTACATGCTACTCTTTAGAGCATATCCTAAGCTATATTGCCTACTTATTCAGCAAGTCCAATCTTTAAGGAATTGGATTATACCAGTTGCTCAACAATGAGTCCCAGCCCTACAAAGTCATTGTACAGTGTGACAATTTGGAGTCTCTATTAGTTCGGGGGAGAACTAAGATATCTATGTTGGCTGAGAGAGAGAAAAGGAAAGGCCTTCTTCCCCCAAGAAGGTCAGAAAAAAACCAAAAAACCACAAAAAACCCCTCTCCTTTAAATTTAGAAACAGAACTTTTAATTAGAGAAATATATAGGAAAAGGATAACAGTTCTTAACCACAATATATATTTTTATATATATATATATATCCAGAAAGGACCAAACAAAACCGTTTGTAATAAACCCTTTAAACGAAAAGGAAAACAAAAGTAAATGTCCTTTGCTACCCTAAAAAGGGATGCAGTTATATTTGTGGACAACAGGTGGTGATGTTGTGCCTCAGCCGGTTGGTCTCTCTCTCAGGCGAGATGGCAGGGCACAGCCACTGGGTCAGCTCCTGTGCGATTGATGGTGAAGTGGCAGAAACCCTATCTCCGTAGTGCAGAAAAAAGCACGCATGTTCTCTTCCTCATGGCAGCTCCCACAGTGCCTGTGGCCCCCATAGGTGAATCGCCAAATTAGAGAGGGAGAGACACAGTTCCAGTTCTCCCGTGGTGCCAGACCCAGTGTGGTCCCATCCTAGCTTACTCTGCTGAACCGCTGAGTCCGTGCAGAAAACGAAGGAACCCCAGCAGCTCCCCACAAGAGCTGTTTTCCCTCTCCCTCCTGGCCTGGGGAAGACCAGAACAAAAGGCTCAGGTCTGAGTCATTACATCGGGACATGAATATTCATTAGGTCCTTTTGTTAGCCATCTTCACAGAAGTTTAGGCGTTGGCTCCAAGCTTTTTGAAACTATAACAGGGACAGTTCCACTAAACAACATCACCAGCCTTACTGTCAAACTGTCTTACACCATGAAATACACATGCAAACACAGTGCACTGTGTGATTAAATGGAAAACATGAACACCCATTGTACTTCTAACTTGTTTAGAGCTAAAGTGATTTTGGTTGCTCAAACTGTACTCATTTGTCCTTGCCCCATTTCATAACTTTCCAGTCAGAAATGATATTAGAAGCTTTATGTTCTTCCCTATAGTTGCCTCTCCTAGACAAAGAAGTAATCACTTCAAAGACACTCACTCTCCCTCATTTTCATGTGCAGTAGAAGTTACTGATAGCTGGAGCACTAATCCAATGCCCCCTTTTGGCAGTCCAAGCAAGAAACTGTGGGCAGGTGTTTCTGTTCCACATGAAGGTTCCAGTTCTAATCTTGATGACTGAGGATTCTGAATGCTCTCATTTTATTTCGCGTCTCTTGTTTTTGTACAAGCTTTCATGATTACGGGTGGGGTATTTATGCCATTCCTCTCACCCTTGAGCTCCTCTTGTAGCCAGGACAATTCAGCATGGCCTGACCATAGTGTCTGGGATTTTGTGTCACAAAGACATGTTGGTGTTGTTTTTGCTTTCCTTTGAGGACTTCAGCTACTATATCACAAACCACAAGAGGCAAGAAGACTTAGGGACAATAGGGGCATAGGCCAATAGGGAATATAATTAGAATTACTCTCAAGGCAACTTTTAAACTACTCATCTAATATTTCTTAGGTAACTTGGGATTCTTATTAAAGATACATAATTCCAAAACTTGGTTGAAAGAGGATCTTTATTGAATATTCAAATATAACCTTCATCTTTGGTAACTTGCTTTACAGAAAAAGGAAGAATTGTTACAAATATTTTCATAGCACTAATAATACAACAGATTCAAGCTTGACTGATGAGTCTTCAAACTGTCTAGGGCAAAACTTTTTGGAACACTTAATATTCAGGCTACTTCTTCCACTCATTAAATAGACACTGTCTAGAAAAGCTGAGAAAAACATCAGCTGTTCTAGAGGTATCTTTTACTTTAGATAATAGCAATCCATTTCCATTGGAACTTTATGAAATATCATGAATCCTCAACAATTTTAGAAGATGACAGTAGGATGAATCTCCTACATCTTTACTTCTTCCTCCTTGAAAGGGTGATATAGAAGTATTACATTTGAATACTCCTATTTTATATATATATGCAAGAATTCAACCTCAAGCAGGATTATTTTCAAAATCAAAAAACTCAATTATTACAACATTTCCCCAGACATTCAAGACTTCATTCCTCCCCACTCCTTTTAAGTGCAACTTCATAGACTTTATTCTTTGTATAGTTAAAATTTTTCCCTTTCTCACTTGACTCTTTTCATTGCACTGTTGTGGTCATAACAAGCACATTGCCACTGAACACCAGTGATCATCCAATAAATAATATTTGCTAAAATTTAGAAACTTTGTAAGAATCAACTAAAGCTTAGTCAAAGCCAAGGTTTTGAAAACCATGACTGTAAAACGTTGCAAAGTCCTTCGGACTTTCTAATTTTTCTTTCTCTAAATTAGGCTTGCATTTATGCTTAGAAAAAGATGCAGTGAAATAAGAGCAATACCTGCACAGATTCTGTGTGAGATTAAAGTTCCTGCTCTTTGTGGTGCCTGAGATTAGGGGTTAGGAAAAAATAACTACTGAAAACTTGGAAAAAATATTTTTTAAAATACTTAATTTAAAAACCCAAAACCAACAACAAAAATAAAACAAAAAAAACCCCAAAAACCAAACAAAACAAAAGCCAACCAACAAAGGAAAAAACACCAAAAAAGCCCCCAAAGTCCAGACCATACTTCACGTTAGTGGAAACACCTGAGTCATGAAATGGAAGAAAATTCATGATATGTCACTATATTTTAAACAACTATTTCTGACAGTCATAACCCACTAGTCAGGGCATGATATTTGCTGTAAATTCCTGTTGGCTGAACAGAGGCACCAGTGCCATGCCAGGGACTCTTGTGCTGTATTGTCCAGTCTCCTGAGCTTCAACAAGCAGTCCACTGGTAGAGACAAAAGGTGTTGGCTAACCAGCCCCTAAATTTTACAGTGCACTTCATAAGGTCTCAACTCCCACCACAAACTTCTCAGAGGTGCTGACTCACAAGCCACAACACACTTGCACAAGCTCCCCACTCCCACAGCAAACCTCAGCCTGGAGGTCGAGGGAAAGTGACAGACTCACTCTGCCCAGAGAGAGCAGGGGAGGACAGAAATAAAGGCAGGAAAGAGATGGAACTAAGAGGATTGACAGTCCTCAGATTCCACATCAGTCCTGCCCTGCAAATTGTCTGGAGATGGGGTAATCAGTGAGAGTGAAAGAGAGACAAAACAGAGGGAGGGACCCATTCCTTCCCTTTACAGTTCACCTGGAGTAGCCTCTTATGGAAAGGAGACTTTTTGAGCCATTTTACCCTTGCAGGTCTAGCCCCTCTGAGCCCTTTGAGCCCCCTAGGAAGCAACAGGGGGGCTGGGCAGAGTCTTGGGGCAGAGCAGGACATTTCCTCAACACAGGCTGCCCCTATTCCATGGGGCCATCTCTTCCATTGCAACTTTCCCATCACAACAGTCAGAATATTTGAGACAATACATGGTTATTCCTCGTCCTCCACAGTTATGTGCTTCAGGCCTGCACAGGGTTAGACTTCCATGAGGAGCCAAATATATAATGTGCAATGAAATCTGAGACACGTTCTAAAATGCTCTGAAAACATGTATCAGTGTAGTACAGAAATTCAGGAACCTGAACCACAGATTTCTTCACGGGAGACAAAGAAAATGAGAAAATGCATCAAGCTTAAAGATTAGAGATAAACTGACAGATCACAGACACACAAATTGAGTGCAGTGGAGTGAAATCTTTCCCACAATGATTCATGTCAATACAGATGCCATTTCACTTTGTGCATCTGTAAAAAAGACTTATCCAGTAGAGTCATAACTCAGAGGATGTTTATTTTAAACTCACTAATCTAAATATGTCTACCTTTTTCTTTGAAGCTTAACAACTTAAAGTTTAAAAACATTTTTAGAAAGCAAGAATTTCTGTTTACCTAAAAGTCACAAAAGAAAACATAAGAATAGTAAAATATAAATGACTGTGATTTCTGACTTTCAGCATTTCTTCTGTGGGCTAAAGCAATCAAAATCTTCTTCAACATGGCTTTCACTGCTCTCACATTAATGACACCTTGACAAGTCAGGAAGAAAATGAAAAACATTGATTTCTGAAGGACTTTTCTGAATCTGCTGTCAAATAAAACTAGAATAAATTAGCTCCTAATATTTTAATAAGTGAAATGTTTTGTGATTTCTTTTCAATAGCTTATGAGTCATCCCATACAAGAGTGCAAGAGCACAGCAGATTAACAACTCCTTCTTAATATGTTGCTTTAATCTCTTTATATTCACTAAAATAATGCTTAGATGATGCAATTTACTAAGTGACTTTCATGAAATACAAAACAAGCTTAAAGCAGAAGCTCCCAACCTTAGGTCACCTTTAATATGCTTAAAATGCAATTCTTTAAGTGAAAATTAGGCATCCTAATATAAAACCAACACCTCTGCACGTAATGGAGTTTCTTTTGTTTGGTCTCACCATCAATCCTGAATATTTTCAAGTTGCAACCTTCAAAGATGGGGGGAAATGCTTCAGTTATAACTTCTACAAAACAAACTAAGCCACAATGAGAATAAATTTTATTAAAAATAACATTTGGAGTTCAGACATTCTAGATTTCAAAAAAGCAAAATACAATAGCTATACCAAAATTCTACTTTACTTCATAGGCCTTTAGAAACAATAAATGCCTTTTGAAATGAAATATTACTCTGAAAGAAAAACCACAAAAAACCCCTGTAGATGGATTCTGAGTTTCTTAGAGATGATTTTTCACATTTTTTAGGTTTGTAAAATTTACATTTTTCATAACTTTTGTCAGTTTAAAGCATTGTGCTCTAGTTCTATGAAATGCCAAATGCATCTAAGTACTAAAGACACTGAGAAAATATGTTTACATCTTAAGATCCATGAGTGATTTTTAATGAGCTATAATTATTTCCTCTGTGAAAAAAAAAAGAGACAATAAACCTTCTTCTTTAACTGAAAAAAGCCTCAGAAACATCTCCAAATGTCTGTTTCTCTCTCTCAGGTACAATGACAGTGACAAAAGTGAGACTTAACAATAACTTATCCTTTGCATGGCCAGAAAAGCATTACAAAGAAGCTTTTTGATAAGGAGCTGTTTAGGAAATCACCAGTTCAAAATGGAGACAGCGCTGCAGAAGCCACATGCAAATGTACCCCTTTTGTGCTTTCAAGAGTTCATTCTTTATTTTGAACTAAGGATTATTTTTTTTAATATAATAGGAATAAGAGAAAAACAGATTAAGATCTTCGTCTCTATGGCAAAACTGTCACCTTCAAGACATTAAATAAACCAGTTTACTATCAGCCACTTTGAAACAAGCTTCCCTTCTTACGAAATCAACCAAATACACTCTCATAAATTTGCTGTTTTCATTCCTGACTTCACGTTTTGAGTTCATGCAGAGAAGGTTTTGTTGAATCCATTTCCAATTAGGCTCCCCAGTACATTGCTTTGGCCATGGATGATTATACAGCTTTCTGAGGGCACAGAAAATTACCAATAATTTAGCAAGAAATCTCCAGAAAAGGCTGCCAGAATGTGCCCTTCAATTTTAAAAGATGTTCACAGAGCCTGCCTGGTTTTGCTAGTTGTAAGCATGACTTAAGCCCACCACAGCCCAATGCATCATTCAAAATAAATACCATGTTATATCTTTGTCGCTCTCTCCCTCTCCAGTGAATTTAAATCAACTTGCAGAAATCTTTCTATTGCCACTGAAAACATAACCCCACCACTCATTTAATTATACATACAGCAGCAGGAAAGAAAACCAGAGGGTATAGTAGTACTATGATGAAACACTGTGTGTGAAACAGGAAAAAAAAATAAATTTACTAAACTGAGAAACTGTTTTGGTCTTGATTCACTGATTTTCTCCAAACCAGGGGAGGAAATGATCCTCCTTGTGTGTATTTAAACATTCTGTTAATATTATTTTTAAGTAAATCATTGATAAATGACCAGTGATTATCAGTAGTAGATATTGGAATTGCAACCAGACCTTATATACTAAATTGCACTGTAATTGCTATTTCATTTTCTGCTCCTTCAGTATTACTTATATCTAAGACCTATTTCAGCTAGTCTACTGACACTCAGTTACTGTATAGGCCAAATTCTCATTACGTTCAACTGAAACCCACCCTTTTGCCACCCCTTTTTTAACAAAACTGCAGCTACTTTTTATGGAATAGACAAAACCTAATGCCACGATTTTTTGTTGTTTATCAGCCCTCTTGATTATGATACACAGCTGATGTCAGGGGTCAGCTCACAGCTGAATTAAGACATCAAGGGGCGTGTTTCCCTCACCTGCACTTCCCTCCTGCTTCTAAACATTTTTGAGGAGTCAGTAGCAGAACAAAGAAATAACCACTGGGGATTCCATCAAGATACAGTCTGACTGTTCACTGGCCTTCAAAAAGCACAAGAGTAATGAAAAAACAAAACCCACGACCTTAACTGCAGGACACCAGAGTAAGTGTAGCTTACAGTGTGGAGTTAAGAGTTAGATAAACCTGAACAGCAAAGGAAAAGGTTGCACACAAAGCCACACATCTGGTAGCACAAAATTACTTGGCTCTGGCCATGCAAGGATGCTGCAGCAAAAGGTAAACAGGTATAGTTCCTGTGCTTTTGCTGGAAGTGATAAACTCTATCTAATTCCATCTTTCAAACTTACCAGCCATTTTGGACGTACAGTCTGCAGGTGCCGATGCATCTCCCACCCCTCCTGGGGCAGGGCTGGGATCTCAGAACTGCTTTTTAGGGCTTGAGGAACAGCCCCAGGGCTGCATTCCTCTGGAGCTTATCAGAGATGCTGCTCCCTGGAACAAACAGCCTTGGAAACTTATTTTTCTTGCCTGAATAATAAGCCCAGTGGAACAACATTTTGTTCTCAAACATTCAGTGAAAGGGACCTTCTCTAAGATGTCACTTTTATCGCTAGAGGTGCTATTGGGAAAAGAGAATGAGCACCATGGAAAACAATTAGGCAATGCTTAATTATTTGATGAGTCAGCTGTATAGTTTTTGTCAGCATATTTGGGAGACTTCCTAAGCTGTGGTCATATACACTAAAGTGAGGCATTATAATAACAAGGTGGTCCTTCCAAAGCTGCTGGAAGAAATACTTCTCTCAGGTCTCCTATAAAATTTCAGTCAATGCTGCTTGATGGCCATTTAAGAGAAAATCAAACTGAACTCCCACATCATGAGGCACAGGGAATATTTATTTTTATTTATGCAGAGTTACCCAGAGTTCAGGATTGTAAGGTATAAGTATTTGTGGCTCATTGAATTCTTATCATTATTCCAACACTAACATTATCTTCTTGTGAAATTTAATCACATAGTGCTGTGTAACTGAACATATAATCAGTCCTACTTTATTCATAGGAATAAGTCTGGTACCTACCCAACTGTCTTCTTTCAATATTAATATGCTCTACAGACCCATGAAAACAAGAGCAAATTCAGCCTATTTTGGTCATACAGGATCACAGTCCTGAGAACTTTAGTGCAAGTACTTGTTATCTCTCAAAGGGAGTAAAAAAACCCCATCTTCTTTATTATTTGCCATTTCTTCTTCTTCCAAGCCATCCAGGCACTAACAAGCAACTTATTTTACTATTGAATTGTATGATCCTTATCTTTTGGCAAGGAATAGATGGGATAGGCTAAAAGTTTCATTTTTAGTGACACCATAACTGGATTTGGAACAGTCACTGCCCAAGACTTTGTAATTTTTAAAGCTCAGCATTAAGCAGCATTTTTTATCAGAAAGTAATATTTTAAAAAACAAAAAAAATTAAGAACTGACATTCAAAATGCAAAATAAGCCTGCAGTACTTTTTGTACCACAAAAAGCATGTTATGCTTACACTGAGAGAAAGCTTGGCTTCATTGGTAACCTCAGACGGAGAGCCTGTGGTAATTCATAATTTTCACTGTATTGCACCTTTTTTTTTCTGTGTGCTCCAACCATGGCCACCCAAGACTTTAGACCTTGTTTGTCATGGTGACCATTTTCTCTTTGGGATGTATTGGTTCAGAAGTAGAGAAGGAAAGTATTCAGAAACTAGAGAAGGTAACACGGGTAATGGTATAATTCCACAGTGAAGCAAAGACAACTCCAGATTCTCCTAGTTTTCCTGAAAACGTCTCCTTTGTGTGCCATTGTTTCTGCTTTCCTCCTGTAGATGAAAGTTAACTACAATTCTTTTTTGCAGTGCTGGCAGTGAGCTGGGCTCTTTCTAATTGTTTGTTGTTGCATGACATATTCTATTCACCACAAGCAACATGCATATAAATAGAACTCTTAAAATTCTGCAGCACAACCTTTTTCCTTCTATTTCATTTCTCAAGAGATGTGGTAGCTTTTAAATGTATGTGGGAAAACACGGAACCAATTGATTTTATGTTGAACAAAACTGTAATTGATTTACTGCAAACCACTTTTGCTTGGCAAATTTTTCAAGGTTGTTTTGCTTTATTAAATGCATTATAGTTTTTATTTTTGACAGAACACCAAAAAAATTGTAAAATAACAGCTGGGTGGACAGGAAAACAAATACTTGGTTAAAGGATGGCAGAGTAACGTAAATGGAACAGTTCAGCCTAAAACTGCATTTTTTTCATTATTCTTTTTTCACTAGACCTCCTTCAGTTAAAAAAGTAAACTTACAAATCTATGTCAATCTTCCTGAGTTCTCATATACATACTTGCAAGGTATATTTCAATCCATTTTCTATACAATGAGGAGGTTATATCTTCCGTACTACACAGCTTTATTACCAAAATTTCATACTCCTATTGGCTGGTTTAACTGCAAAACTGTTTTGATTTTCATAAATCTGATGTAGTTCTATGTTTAACACAGCAATTTGTGACAACATAGGCCTGAAAACTACCATTCTATTAAATCAGAATGCAACATGGGACTTTATAAACCACTCCCTTACAGCCTTCTTCTGTCCTAACATAAACTCAGTTTTCAAGAACATATTCCAAAATCCTGGAACGTGAGCAAGCACTCATTTGCAATCCTGTCTAAGGTCTATAGCACCTTGGATATAATTGGTAATATAAAAGGATTTAAGGTTTTAAAAAGGCAAATTATAATCATGACTGAGCAGACTGTGAAGTCACCTTGAAACCAGGATTGACTCTACTGGAAATCTGGTTTCTTTTGGAAACAAAGACTATGGGTACAATAACCACCAGCAGCAGTCACTGCACAGATACCACAACAAAGCTACCATGACATGTCCCTCCTTAAGAATTACTGCCCAGGCAATCATCCCACCAGGAAGAGCATTCGCAGCAGGTCAGGGAGGGGATCCTGCCCCTCTGCCCAGCCCTGGCAGGCACATCTGCAGGGCTGTGCCCAGCTCTGGCCCCTCAGCACAGCAGGGCCATGGAGCTCCTGCAGCAGGACCAGCACAGGCTGCAGAGATGCTGAAGGGATTGGAGCATCTCTGGGAGCAGCAAAGGCTGAAGAAGCTGAGGCTATTCAGCCTCCAGAGGGGACACTGAGAGGGAACCTCCCCATGTGTGTCAGTGCCTGCAGGGAGTGGGCAGAGCATGGACCAGGCTGTGCTCGGGGGGCCCAGCAATGGGGCAAGAGGAACGGGCAGGAACTGATGCCCAGCAAGTTCCACCTGGACATGGGGAAGAACTTCTTTGCTAGGCAGTGACCCAGCACTGACCAGAGACCAGAGAGGGTGTGGAGTCTCCTCCCTGGGGATATTTCAGACCCCTCTGTGCCAGACAACGCTGTGTCATGTGCTCTGGGATGGCCCTGCTGGTATCCTGTGGAGAGGTGGGACCAGATGAGCCACTGTGGGCCCTCCCAACCTGATCCATTCTGGAATTCTGTGATCTCAAGTGTAAGGCTGAGTGGAACATTTCAGAAATATTTGGCATATGAATGGGATTTCTGCTACTCCAACAAAAACCTTTCAAGCTTATCCAATAAAAAGGAAAATTTCTTCTCAACTGCCTAAGTCTCATTCAACATTAAAAAAAAGCATATCAGAAGTATTTGAATTATTTTATTGACTTAGAGAGTTCTAACCCATAATGAATCAGTAGGAACACAAGGTGGTGAGCAGTTGTCTGTATTCTCTAGTGCTATGTAGTTTTGCACTAAACACCACTGAGCTGGCATTGTAGGATTTGCATTTGCAATGGCAGTCACATTTCTCTCTTCAAATAAATGAAGACTCAATAGAAGATTATAAGAATACAGAAGAAATAACTGAAACAAGAAGGCAAGGAACTCGAAATAGCAAGAGATTACTAATAATTTTATTAAAAGACAATAATGAAAGCATGGAAAAGAGTTATTTCCTTCTTACAGTCTTGCCTTGCCTAGCCTACAGCTTCCTTGCCTTGACTAAATCTCCCATGCATTTGTTCTCTTACTCCACTCCCTTGCCTTGCCCCTTTACACCCAGAAAAAGATGTTTTCTGTTTCTCCATTGAAGCCCAAAAAGGCCGGATAAAACTGTTTAGAGACAGAGTTTTTAGCCTTTAAACAGCAAGGTATTTATTAGTGCAACGTTGGGGAACTCCCAGCTCGCACTGCATAAAGAGTTCCAAAGTTTTCAGTGAAAAGCGAGACTCTTTATACAATTTTGCATAGGATTACAACATCTTTTCATGCATATTCATAATATTGCAACATCTGATTATAATATTCATAGTAGGTGGATAGTAGGTGGAGCCTGGACGTAGTCATCTCTTTTGGGGAATTTTGCAGGGGTACATCCTGTTGCCTTCATCTCTAGAGGGCTGCATCTTTACTCCTCTTCATTGTGAACTTTTCAACTTTTTCTGGTTTTGCTGATTCTGGTGAGGAATCTTGGACTTGGGCCTCTGTTCCCTGTTCTGTTTCTTAATGTTCCTGTTCTGTTCTTTGGTGTATCTCAATTAGCTCCCTTACCTCTATGTACTTGTCTTTTAGGGCATAGTGACCCAGAATTTGTCTTTAACTTAAGCATTTTCTCATAGAGTTCTCAGCGTCCATATTCTAAGCTAACTTTTAACTCTTAGAGCCTCTGCTCGGCTTCACTATTCCTGTCTAACAATTGTTTTTACATCCTTATCCTTACATAGTGCAGTATTATACAAACAGAAGAGCCTAAAGCATGGAAAATATGTTTTCATGTAGATTCCTGAAAATGAAGCAGAGTCAATAAAAGTTATTTTCTACCCGTCTGTCAACTATTACACTAAGGATGTCCCAACTATCCATCTTTGCCATTTGTACAAAGAGCAAATCATCTGCAAAATTGTGTCCTTGGTCATCCCGCATTCGGCATTAGCATGGCATGACCAGCCATCAGTGAACTGAGGAAGAAAATCTCCAGCCTTCTCTGGCACAATTATGTCCATGCCTCTCAAATCAACTCTCAAGCTGGCCATCCTTAATTGCTCTAAAAAGAAATCATCGAGAATGCAATATTAGAGAAAAAGAATTAAGAATCACACACACAAATAAAAGTCCATCCATCAGTAAATATCCATTGGTCAGTCAGATATATTACACTGTAGACCTAAAGATAAAATTTATAATGAAGTTGATGCTTTATAAAATCATAAAAATACTGATACAGTTAAAAATATTAAATATGCTCCATACATATTGTTTCCATTCTGAAAATATATTGATGTGAATTTTAGAAAAGTTGGATAAAAAAGATGGATTTAAAACAGAACTTTCTTTTAAAAGAAATGCCCTTGTTTTCATTGCAAATAAAGTATTTTTGTTGATGGCTAAGACCCTTGTCTGCCTTTTAACTATCATTATTTTGTAACAATAAAAAGTAAGTTATGAACATCCATCTCCCTTTTTGGTGCTATATTGCCCATGGCAAGGGGTTGGAACAAAATCCCTTCCAACCCAAACCAGTCTGTGACTCTGTGATCTTGGGAAATGAAGCTGTGAAAGCAGAGGTTTTTAATCATTTGTTGACATGATATGAACATGTTCAGCTTTCTAATTAGAGGTTGTCTAATTCCAATGTCAAACCTACTGCATGCGCAAAGCACAACATCTGAATATTCACCATGGAGAATGTGGTTTCAATGGGAAAAACTAGTGAAAGTTTAAAAAGTTTTTGAAGTATTGAGGAATGAATTGTTAGGAGAATTCCTACAGAAATTCATAGCTGTATTTACACATGCAGTAACAAACTCTAATTTGTCAGAAGTAAACCATTCGTTTAGGTTTGGGGGGCTTTATGAAGAATATATAATAGCACTTGCAAATTCACCAGAAAGTTTTTAGGCCCTGACACTAGAAACATTAAAAAAGAATCTAAGGACTTTGTTGATTAATCATAAAATACTTTGGGAATTACGTTTCTGAAAGATGATAAACCGGTGGTATATTTAAGGCCTGACTGAAGCCTTAAGAACTGTGTTCAGGCTGAAAAAGAAAGGCTGAAAACTTCTGAGTACTTTCATGAATAGAGAAAAGGCAAAATTGGTCAGTAAAGAAATACACTACAAATCAATGGAAGCTGCATTACAGACTCCACTGTGCCATACCTTGCCTGCCCATCTGCAGAGCACTGCAAAGCAGCAGCAACATTTGTCAAAGCTGAACAGCTCCAGGTAGTGCACACATTTTCAAGTGCACCAATAAACCCTGGAATGAAAGATATGTAGAGTTTTTTAACAAGAATATATATTAAAAAAATGCATTATTTACTCCTAAAATATGATAATATGATATAGGATTGCAACCATTTCAGAGGGCAAGATGATGTCAATAAATTTAAGAAACAGACATAAACCATTACGGTACAATATTATATGTAAAAGTGTGTGGTGGTTTGACCCTGGAAAAACACCTGGTGTCCAGCAAAACTCCTTCAAGGTCTTTCTTCCCCCCCCGCCTTTCTCGCCTTCCAGAGGGAAGGCAAAAAAAAACAGTTAGGAATTTGTGGCTAGAGATAATAACCAAAAGAGGAGCTTTGATTAATACCACGGGNAGGTCTCGGCTGCAAATCTCTGCAAGACTCTGGTCCAAACTGGGGGCGTCCCACAAGGTATCAGCTTCTTTCATGCCTCCCCCTGCTCCAACAGGGGAGTCTTTGCACCCCGATGGATCTCATGGGCTTTGAGGGGACAACTCGTAATCACCATGGTCATCACCATGTATTCAGGGAATAATAATTTTAAGTCCTCTCCCTGATCCGTGGGGTCCCTCCCCCTCCTTCTCCTCTTCTCCTCCTGCACTGACCTTGATGTCTGCGTTGTGATGTTGTTAACCCATGGCTGCCGAATTCTAACTGCGCCACAACTTCTGAAATATGTTTTCACGCAGGGGCATAACTTAGTGGTTCAAAAGCAGGAAGTTTTCCTCGGAGCTGGCCCTCATTGGCTCTGCTCTATAGGATGGAGGGAAACTTCCATAGACTTCCAACAGAAGCCAATCTTCCTCTTATAAAACAACAAAAAAAAAGCCTAATCAGAGAAACCCACGACAAAGTATTAAGTTTCAAATTTAGGTACACATAACCTGCTACATAGAGCACCAGGAACAACCAGTTAAGCAGCACTGAATAAAATCTGGGTCTGTTGCAATTCACAAATGAAAATTAGTATTATCCCTTTCCTCTTTCTTTTTTTTAATCGGTGGATATCTTACTAGATCAGAAAGATTTTATGCAAGTCAATTGAAACAATCCTTTTCCTTTATTCAGCACTCTTAATATTCTGCAAAAAGACAGGTTAATCAACTTGAAGGAATCTAAGGAGACGAGAAGAATGGTTGGAGGTCTAAAAAATAATAGGCCTGTTAATGCAGAGATGAAAATGTTGAAAATCAGACATTAAGAAAATCCTTATATATGAAGAAGGAATCAAAAAAAAAAAAAAAAGAGGCTAAAAATCTGATTTCTTTTCATCCAAACAGGTTTTGGTATTATCTGAGTAGTTTGTAACTCACAGAGATTCAATAGTCAATCAAGAGGAACAGTTGAAATATCTGGTTTAAAAAATAGACATATTCTTCCTATGTAGAATAAAAAGAAGAAAAAAAATATTATATGAATGAAGTGAGGAGCTTCAGAGTCAATGACACATTCTCATAGAGATACAGTCAATGCTCAACTTTATTGTTTAGATACACAGATTATATAGGGTTTTATGGTGATCGTGTGCAACAATTCTCTATAGCTCATTGGTTATAAGCTGCTCGCTTAATGTTTCTACTGTCTCTATCTTGCAGTTAGCCTTGCGTTCAGCAGTTCTACTGTTTTCCCATCCGCTTTCCTTGTTTCCCATCTGCTGTTCTTGTTTTATTTGTAACCATCTTTTCCATATCCATTGCTCAAAGATACACTGTCTTTGCTTCCCAGCATATAGTCTGGATTGCTGTCCTTGTTTCCCAGCACGTAGGCTGGATTGTGTAAACAGGCCTGCATCAGGACTTCATGTCCTGTCCCTGAGAGCATATCCTCAACATATGAATGTGTGTTTTAAACCAAGGCAGACCATACTGTCTTCAGTTCTTAGAAAATGCTGTTTGTTTTCTAAATGTGCCTCCCACTATAACATTTTTAGAATAAAAAGAAGGAATATTATTCTTTATTAGCCCAAATCTCATCTCAAGAACAACTAAAAATTCAAACATATAATTTAATATTGGTTGATGTCAGTAGAATCTGACAAAGATATGTCCTCTTTAATTTCTTTCAATCCAGGAAACTGCAAACACTTTTTTCAGATTCCAGTTTGGAAATTACATTCCCTATCATGCTCTGAGCAACATTTCAAAACTATGCAGCATACTTGCTTTCTGCTTGTAAATCCAAAAGGATGTATGTGTTGCAGACAAATTGTGGCAATTTAGGAATAACTAATTTATGCACAAATAAGCAGAGGAGTAGGGAGCTCAAATTAGAAAAATAAATACTACCTAGAGTTGCACTGCTTAGTCATTTGTCCTCTTAAAAACAAAGCAGTGCAGATAAATGTTTTGGGATTTTTTTGGCAAACTGCCCCTGTGAACTGTAAGGTACAGGTCACTTCCATGGTATCTCATTTGTATCTGAGACCAAGTACACTCTCTTCACCAATGCAAGGGGTTCTTCTCCAGATAATTTCAACACCTTTCTACCTGAATGAGATCACCGGTACAAAATTCACTGTTTGATTCCTTCATGATTTCTTTCATTTTATTGTCTCATGATATGAAATCACAAGCTTGGGATGCATTTCAATTAATGGCCTTAAGTTATTCTTGGCTTGGAAACCTGGCTGCTGGGTCCAGCGGGGGGTAAGTGCATGTTTGGCAGAGGATGAAAAAAGAGGTATCTGTGCTGCTCTTGCTGTCTCAGAACATGCTGTTTCACTGGGGCTCATTTCTGATCTCTGACATAGTGCAGGTACTGCCTAATTCAAAACAGAGCTTAAGGACACATAATGGCAGCCACTGAACGTGGCTGGTTTTAGCTGTCACCTCAAGCTGGTACACTCAGCCTTTTCCTCTGATAGTCACAGACAGAGATTAACATACAAAATGAAAATAGACAGGGCAATGTCACTGTCTCTGAAGTGAGAGACAAGCAGGTGATCTCTCACAAGTCATCTGGTTTCCGTGCTGCCTTGCTCGTAAGATGACCGAAGACATGAATCTTCAGGGTTCTGAGGGAGCTCTGCAGCAAGAGCTGTTTGCAGAACTAAAACACTTTACACTCCATGAGGCTGCTGAACACTAATAAAAAGCTTAATGTTTTAATAGTTAATAAATCTGATAGTTTATCTCTGTTGAACTTAAAAAAGACTTGAAAGTGAACCAGACTGTGCATCAATTCACTAAATATGCTCATCCTCTGTGTTTGTACATTTGCCTCTCTTTAGCAAGTCAAATTCATGATTAAATATAGATTTTTTAGCTTTTTGCATTTTACTATAAAGGGGATTTGAACTCCAGATTCTTGTTGGGAAGTCGGCATAAATATTCCATCTTGACAGACTGCTTTATCTTTTTATTCTTTCTATATTCCTTTTACATGCACACCTGTTGGAAACTTCACTAGTTGTCAGATAGCTTTTTTCCTCTTCCCTGAAAAAAGGCATACAATAATAATGACACTTCAAACTATCTGAGCATTTCCATTCCAACACGGTTATTTGGGGATGGTTTTATACTGATCTGTTTCATTTTAATGTGATAAGAAAAAGGAACATGTAAATGATAGGATGATGGAAACAAAGATTTGTTGCACTTTAATTTCTTAAACCGCTCCAGATAGATCACCAAGGGAACAACTGTTTGAACACAGCATTTTAATTTGCATGAACAAATGGGAACAAATTTTAGTTCCACAGGTTGATTTGGTGTCTCTATGCATTTTCAATAAATTCATCAAATTTCTGTTATAAATTGAAAGAAACTTTTCATGTTGCTGAAAAAATGTAATTAAAAAATAGGTGATCTGGGGAAAAGGTGTTTGGATTCTTAAAGTGACAAGTACAAGTGTTACAGGCTAAAGGCAAAAATCTCACAAATAAGCAACCTCAACTATTTGTTCGAGCAATTTTCCATAATCCAAAAAGGGAATTAAGACAAAAATATTTTGCATAATTTATTCAAATTTCAAATGTGTTCAAGTAAGAACAAACAGAACAGCTCCTATCTTAAGTGAATGAACAATTAGTCTTGTGAAGGTACTGCCTTTGATAACCATTGGGTTGAATCTCTGATGGACTCAGACTCTGAACAGAATATGAACTAAACAAAGTTGAAATAAGAAAAACTCAATGTAGTACTTTTTCTTTACCTCTTTTTCCATACACATTTAGCATTACTTTGCTTAGCAGAGGTGGGGAAATGCATGAAATATATGAATTAAACATATATGAGGTAGGATATCAGAACTCTGGGACTTTTTTTGGATTATTAGTCTTAATATAAAATGTGATGCAAAGAAATGAAAAAGGGAGAGAAAGAAAGAGACTTATAAATATACACTGTCCTTGAAGCAATGTAGTGTCATTATCTGTATTACCTGTAGCATCATTTCCCCCCCAATTTTCTGGATACATTTCTTAAGAAAACAAGAATCTCTGAAAAATCCTTAGTGTAAGTATTGCACTTTTCTTGAGAGTGATGATATAGTACCTGGTAACTAGAGTTCACAAGGACTTACATTTCATTATATCTTTCTCAATGTCTTCCCCTATGGTATCTAAAGGTTCTGAATGTACTTTACACTGCACTCAGAGTTTTCTAATCAGTTGCCAAGTTTATGTTGTCAAGTGCTTTCCACAAGTTGATTCACACGATTAGCAAAATGTATGAGTTTTATTCTCCCTCTCTGTTTAATTTTAGGGAAATGTAGCCCAGGATGACACCTTGCTTACACAATTGATATTTCTCACCTACCAGCAGGACAAATTTTAGTTCTTGCACCACTTAAACCTACAGTCAGCAACACATGACAGTAATGTGTCTTATCCAGACCAGCAGCACAGGATATGCTACAAGATATCAGTGTCCTCTGTGCAGTACAGTATAAATCTGCAATAATAAATTGTCCTCACAAAGGACATTTCTGGTGGAGCAGCGCTGTCAAAATCTTTATGTCCTGCCAGTTAAATCCATTTCACTTGGAATGACTTCATTTTTATGAGATATACCTAAGCAGATAGCAACAGCAATTGCCAGTTCAATGGCCATCTCAGATGAAGGAAGGAGAAAGACAAAACAACCTCTCAGAGAACAAGAGCTGTAAGTGGAGAAAAAAGAGAAAAAATTCAGAAAAAAACTCCAGCTCTTCTCTTTTTTTGTTGTTTTTTCCTCATCATGTTCCTGTTTGAAACTCTTTTTTACCCTAAACTTCTAAAAATACACAGGTAAACATAATAGTGAAAATCAGAGTTTCATCTGCTATTCACATGCTTTTTCCTTACTACGGAGGTATATATTCCATAATCTCATTGATGCAAACCCCCAGTCCCTGGAGTTCCATCAATTACGAACAGGAATTTCTCCACTGGGCTTTTACCAGAATGCAGCAAATCATGAAAGGGAGAAGAAAAAGCCTGAAGGCCAAGTTAGAAAAATAAAGTGATTCTACCTTAAACTGAGATTCCTGGTGACATTTTGATTCTGTTGGAGTTTTGTGAATATTATTGTGAAATATTAGAAATTGCCAGCAAGCTGCAGGGATACGACAGTTGATGGGAATGCTGTGATTGAATGGATGATGTTCTCTATCCCTCACCACGAGTCACTGGATAATTCTTCTGCAGGGAGCAGGGAAAGCGAAACAATAGTCCCAATCCACTGAATGCTCATAATTTGAGAATGAACCAACTCAGGATGAACAAGACTGGATATGTGATCAATGGAAAGACTGAGGCACTGACT
The DNA here is from genome assembly GCA_013396655.1 of Campylorhamphus procurvoides. NCBI lineage: Eukaryota > Metazoa > Chordata > Aves > Passeriformes > Dendrocolaptidae > Campylorhamphus > Campylorhamphus procurvoides. The sequence goes on from WBMV01005051.1 coordinate 45,330, forward strand.
AGAGTGTAGTTTTATGGCTTTGTCAGAAGGAAAAAATGAATACAGCTACCACACCCACGAAGAGCTCAGCACAGCCAGCCCCGTAACTGACTGCCAAGAGCAGTCAGTGTTTTGGTTGCAAGGAATCATCCATTTCTGAATATACTAAAGTATACAAGCACATGCTTTTTTCGTGTGTATTTATCAATCACACTGTGTTGTGGATATCAACATCACAGGAATTAGCACTAAGTAATTGCATTGTAAAACCACCAACAGTAGCAACAGGAGTAGCAACCTGATTCACAAGGAGAAATAATGTTATAAAAGTATCAATTAAAAGGTGACAAACGTCTGCAAAGGGCATATTTTTCTGAGAATCACAGAATCATTAATGTTNCCGAGAAGGTCCCACTTGAGCCTCCTTGTCTCCACGATAAACAACCCCTTAGCTCTGTAATAACAGTATTGGATGCAAACATAGATTTTAGGTAGCAGCACCACCTACTTAATTTTTGCCATTTTTGTTGGTAATACTAGTGGATGCATTAGAAGAATTAAATAAACTGCCTTGAAGGATATTTAGGTGCTGCATACCACTAGAAATACCATAATCTGTCTTGGTGGCTGGCCAAACTATTAAGACTGTCATTGTACATTAAACAGAAACATTACTAGTCAGCATCTATTCCAACAATGAGCAATGCAGAAATTATTAAAGATCAAATTTATCTCTTTACTGTCCAGCTGAAACAGGCACTTCTAGCATTCAAGAGAAGAGAAGGATCATAAGCATAATCTCAGACATATGAAAGTACCCGAAAAAAACATAAGGATTATTCACTAATTTTACAAGTCTGAGACAGCGAAAGATTCTGTTCCAGTTCTGCAGGAGGAATCAGAGCACAGAAAGTGAGAATTCAGGAGGAATTTCTTGCTGGAATGGGTGGTCAGACCTTAGAAGGGGCTGCCCAGGGAGGTTTGAAGTCACTCCCCCCCCCCACAGGTGTCCAAGGAACGACTGGATGTGGCACTCAGTGCTCTGGGCTGGGGCACAAGGCGGGAATAAGTTACAGGTTGCACTCGATGGGCTGGGTGGGCTTTTCTAACCTCAGTGATCTCGTGAAAACTGGGCCAAAATTACACAGTGAGCTGGACTCTGCTGGGATGGCCTTTCTTCCTCTAATTATTTTTCCTAATAGCTTTTCTATTTAAATTTAGAAGTCTATGCTCAACTCTCAAGAATTATGAGTGAACTTTACTGAAAGTATTTGCTTTTTTTTCACCTATCATACTTGTGCAACAACCGATGTGCATAACAAGTATTGAACTGCATGTGGCAGAGCCACACAACTGAAATATTAAGCTTAGTCCACAGAAGGAAAATATTTATGCACAAAAGGAAAATATTTCTGTTTATGGTAAAAATTACAGAAGAGGAGTTCAACTATCCCTGTCCTTACTGCCATTTCCTTCTAATATGAAAAAACTGCAGGAGTACTGCTCAAAGCTTTAGTTCTTGTATTTGCTCCAACTGCTTTTGTCTTTGGGTACAGCTGTTTAAAAGAAATGCACCTCACGGTTCTCCCAAAAAGAGGAGACTTCCATGGTGCATGGGAAAAGAGCAATCAGACACTTGTGCAGCAAATTATGCAAATGATATACATCATTTTTGTGTAAAATTTTTTGGCAGGTGGGCAAATGCATGAAGATTGACACCCCTTTCAAGCATATTTTTTGCCTTGAATGTAGTTTTTAGAAGAAAAAAAAATCACATGTACCTCTGCTACAACCATATGAGTAAAAGTTTTAATGATTTTAAAAAATATATATTGTTCAGTCTCTAGAAAGATTACTTTGATTCTCTCTATAGAAGGACCTTAGAGTTTTAATTTTGTTGGGAAACATTTCAACCAAATGATAAAAGTTATCTCAAAATTTATATCTTTTAAATGACAATGATTTCAACTGAAATCTTTTAGTTAGGTGCAAAGAATATTTTCTTTAAAATTTCCTTTCTTGCATGGCAGACAGCTTTCCTCAAGCTGAAAGGAAGGGAAAATATTTCGACAAGCTCCCCTTGTTAATGAAATAGCTCCAGGTTTGCGGAGGCTTTTTTACTGAGATTATTCCTGTCCAGGACACACACCTGTCATTAACAACCATATCCACTGTGGGTTCAGTGGCAGCTTTGGAAATTATATTGCAAATACATTGCAAGAACTCCACAATTTCACAGCACACAGTGAAAATATTCATTGTTTGACCTTGGCTATATTGCACACTCATTCAACCCCAAAATTCTAAATTATTTTAGTAGATACATGCTCTGTTCTTTAAAAACATGCAAGTTTCATTTAATTCAAGTTAATTAGAACTTGAAGAAAATGTAATCAGGTTGAAATGAAACATGTTAGAATACTTTATGAAGTGAACTTCTCATGTTCAGCTCTACAAGTGAATAACCACTCTAACTGGAACAATGTTCTAATTTATTTCATTTTTATTTTCAGATTTAAAAGTACTCTGATGTGTCTGAAGTAATTGTCTGTACTGTTTCAAGCCTCTTGCCAAGATCTTATTTCACCCAAATTAACCATTTTTCATGATCAAGATTTGTTTCTTCAATACTTAATACTGCTCAACATACCAATAATATCACCTTGTACAATGGTGCATTTCAAACACCAGATGATCCTACATTCTGAGGTTACTTTCACAGTTCCCTTTGAAACTCCCTTTTCGGCTACATGAGAATTATTCAATTCCTTTTTGTTTAGGAAAAAAAGAAAAAGACATATAGGTAACAATTGGGGGACTAATAGCAAATAAAGTAGTAAAAAAACATCTTTCTGTATTAAAAAATACATTAAAATTAAGCCAAATAACAAGCTTTTCACTTACATGCGTAGTGCTACTACTGATTTATGATTTATGACAAACATTGTGCAAACATTTAGCTCAACACGCTAGTCAACCAAATGTCCTCAAAAGAATTTTTTAATATGCCACATGGAAAACAAAGGTAAAAGTTGTCTCACTAATTTTTGAATCTCAAAAAACGAATTATTCACAACACTGCAAAAATCACCAATACCTGAAGTAAAAAGTTGATCCAGCTTTATCATAATGAAATGTTTCTTTCCCTTTATGCTTGAAATACAAGTATTTATATTTTATATTAAAATGTTAATAAATTGAAATAAAATTTCAATTTATACAAAGCTTGACAATGAACACACTGCAACAAAGATTCCCTGTCTTCATAGTCATTATTTACTCAGATGTGTACACCAATTATTCTTTGTTGATGAAAGCAACTGGGTGTAAATTTGCCCCATGATGAGGAATTTTAATAAAGTGTTTTCCATTCTCTCTCTCCTCCATATTCTCATAACTCTTAATCTAGATCACAATCATGCAGTGCTTTCTCAAGGAAGCTTCTCATATTTGCACAAACTTTAGATAGACTGAAATGAGAATAGTTTGTCTTTTTTTCATTACTGATTGTCTAGTGGCCATTGAGTAATGCACAGAATAAGGTCAATCCCACCCGCCAGTTCCCTGCAAGACAAACTGGATTTATATTTAATATAAGCAGGAGAAAAGCCCAAGTGATTCGTCCATGTGGTAAGTTCAACTGACTTTTCCCTTAGAAAAATACAAAAGCAATACAAAACTGATTAGTAATAATTACCACTGGACTAGACTTTTTTTGTCAGAAAAAAAAAATGAAGGTCTGCCCACATTATAATGGTGATTTCACTTTTATGTCTCTAAGAAACTCATTCAGAAAGAGGTCCAGATGCTCTTTTATTCCTCTTTCCCCAGACAAGGATAGCAGAATATTCTTCTCACTCCAACAGCTGAACATAACAGGATCTCCTTTCATCAGCCACTCAGAGTTCCTGAGTATGGAGCTCTTCTACTTCCCAAAATTATCATCAGAAGGAAGAACTGGAGCATGTATAGGATGTGGGAACAATTGCCTCCTTACTTATGCCTTGGGAACAGAAGTGGATCAGTTTGGGACGCACTTGTCATCTGGAAACATTTAAGTGGCAGAAATTGCAGTGAGATGTGCTACTGAGAGGAAAAAACACCCTGCTGGCACTTCCAGATGGTGCATCTCCTACAAATCTTCACTTGCTGGGCACAAGAAGTGAAAGAAAATGTGAAGCTGAGAGCGGAAGTGGAAAACAGCATCGTTACAAACAGAGGGTTCAATGCCAGTGGAGAAAAGAAATGCAAAGTGAGAGCATCAAGAGACAAATGACATTTTCTAATGTAGAAGATAAGAAATAATGAATGTTATGAAGGATGATTTGAGTGAACAGACTGAGACCTTATTTTAGGCAAGGATTCATCAAGGCAGGATTTCTTCAATCTCTCCACTATGAGGGAAATTTACTTCTCTCTGTACCAGAGCCCAAACTAGTATGTAGGAGAGAGACCCTTCCGCACTCCATAATCCATATGGCATCTTAGCAAATGTTATATATCTATAGTTGAAAGAGCAGCTATTGTTCCCCTTAACCCCAGGATTTCACTATATACATACGGCACAGTTTCAACAGATGCTGGGTTTAGATGGCAAAGGATCTTGCATAGACTTCCAGGCAGAGTAGGTGGTTTAATTTCATAATACCCAGAAAGTCTCAGTTTCTGAACTCTTTAGTGGAGAGCTGATGAATTTCCATGTTAAAACTACTTGTCATCAATGAGATGTGTGTATGTAGAGTTTATCTTTGTTTTAAAATGTGTATTTCTGACCCAAAGTAGCATAAGCTGTATTAATATTGACTGCAAGTGCATGAGAGGGGGAAAAGTCAACTTCCAACATCAAAGTACAAAAGCTAAATGACTGTGCCATTTGTGCTTATAAAATGTTTACTTCATTATTATTAATATTATCATCATCACCATTGTCATCATTATCATTATCATCATCATCTTTTATCTAGGAGTATCTCATTCCCCTTATCTCTAGTACGGTCTTAAAGAACTGCAAATGAAAACACCAATGAGGTACTATGAAGAGAATAACCCTAAAAGCCAAAGTTGCCATGTGTGTTGAACAAGCTGCTATTTTCACACATTCACTTTTTTTCCTTCTTTAACATGTTATCCAAATATACTTTTTGAAGACAAATTTAGCAGATCTAAAATTTATATCTCATGATCCAAATGATCCTTCCACTTCAATTTTATCTAAGGATTACTTGGATAAGGTTTGTGCTGCTCAATAAACAAACCATTGCTGTATGCCTGTTATGTGATCTAAGAATCCTTTAGACTGAAGCCCAGCTACATCATTCTCAGGATGCTGCTGCAGAGCTGAAAAGCTACACTTTGGATGTTAGAAAAATACTCTTAGAATTGTAGAATATCCTGAGCTGGAAGGGACCCCCAAGAATCATCAAGTCCAGCTCCTGGCCCTGCCCAGGACATCATAATAATCTCACCCTCTGCCTGAGAGTAATCCAGAAAATTAACCAACAGCAGATGAGGATATGGACCAAAAGGACTAAAATATCCCCACTGTACTGCTTCCAAATGCAATTTCTGGAAATTGCAGAAATGCAATTATAATACTCAGTATTGCAGCCATGCACACCACTGTTAGCACTGGGATTTAGAAGCATATTGTCACCAATTATGTGATATGAAATTGTCACTAAAACGTGTTAGAGTAGCTTATACAAAGAAACCTGGTCAGCAAGCATGGAGAACAATGTGCATCATGACATAGAAACACTGTCTCTAAGTGTCCTCAGAGGTAAATCAGAATAGCTTTGACATATAATGCCAGCTTAGAGTCTTCTTTTCTGACTTCACTCACAATGACTTACACTGCAAGCAACACCATTTCCTCAGTACAGCAAAATATTAAATGAGCAGCAACTTTAACCTAATTCCAGACCTTCAAGTTGCTGGTTTAAACAATTCTAACTGAAGTAAACTGTAATTGGGTATAATTTTAATTTTCAAGCAAATTAGTTTAACTGACAAGAGAAGACCATGGTTCATGCGTTGGAGAGCCAAGATACACTGTACTGAAGATTTCCATCTGGAAGAGGTTTTAGGAATGTGCAGTAGGGATTGTAAATGAGGGCTACAGGAGCCAGTGCAGAGACCTGCCAAGAAGAGTAATTTCTTTCTCCTGTACCTGTTTGGCAGATGAATCAACTCCCCACATCTGTCTCTCCTCCACTCCTTTAAAGAACATTAAAATGAAGAAGTTCATCTGATTAGAAGTACTTAAGAGATCCACACTTTAAAAGGAGAGCACTAAGTCCTTGCTGCCATGGCTGTGTCTATACCACCCTTGGAAGCGCAGCAGATGTTGCAGTTACTTTCCATAAGCTGCATGTGCTGACCCAGTTCCTCAGCTTTCTGTTCCTGTTCGCCCAGTGTCAGAGATGTGAACCTGTCTCAGCCTGGTGACATCTCTAGAGAACCACATCATATATATTTAACTAGAATCAAAGTAGTTTTAGAACACTTACTGTTCCTGATTATTCACTTTTCTATTTCACGAAACCTATAATCCTAAACTAACATTAAGGGACAATGTTTTTCATTTTTAGGAGCATATTCTGTCTTTGCATGCCTGTAGATATCAAGGCTTCAATACGCATTCTGTTAGAGGAAGTGTCAGATTTTTATTACTATACTGTCTCTCAGATCTTCATGACTCATCAGTCTAATGGAAACATGCAGATGCAGCTACAGAGGGCATTTAGCTCAAATTCAGAAAAGCCTTCTCATAGAAAATAAGAGTGAAAAACATAATATGCACTGAAAAATATCAGTGGGATACTTAAAATCCTAGTGGGTCCTAAGTTCACTGAAGTAAAGAAGAAAATCTCCTTTGATCTGAGTAGGCTTAGAATCAGGGTAAATTATCTGTGCCTCTCACCGTTTTCTCCATGTACCATGAATTCCCTTAGCAACAAGGTCACTCCTTTGAAACAGACTATGTGGAAACTGGAGGAGCTGAAGGATACATTTTGTTAGGTGAGGTTATTCATGTCCCCACATTAGTGGTGTGCTGGATGCTGAAATAACAACACTGCAATTAAAACAGAAATATCTTTTCATTGAACAGTGTTTACCACATAACACATATTTTTATAATAATTAGTTGATTTAGTAAACTTATATTTGCTGATTAATTTATGTCTCCTGGATTAACTTAATGGCTTTTCTCTCTTCTACATCATTAAAAATCTACAAGAAATATTAAAGATAGAAGCTAAATTAAAATTCAAGCTTTTTCCATTAGTTCATTCTGGTTTTCATTCTGTTTTCAAGTTTCCCTACCAGTTATTTGGACACACTCCTGTTGCTCTTATTTTATCATTTTTAGCAGGAACACTGCTCTGAGCATGTACAGTCCTGCCAAACAAAGCCATCCTCCCTTTTGAGTTGAGATTAAAGTTGTATATATATCGTACCCATAAGATGACACACTTAAATAAAATGTTAATAAGTATTTGATATTACCCTATTTCAGTGCAGGTAAACTGGTGTCACATGTTCTGCTTGACACAGTAAAACTTAAATCCTACCCATTCCCTTGGATGTCAAGGGACTATTAATTACAATTTTGCTCAAAAGGGATTTTAACTCCTAGATAGAGGAACTATTAGAACAGCTGTCAAATATCCCAAAGGCTTCAATGGTGTAGGTACTGTCAGCTTAATCCCGGCCTGAAAAACCTGGCCAAAGTGCAGATCAGTTGGTGCCTCAGTTGGGTTTTCTGTTCTTGTTTCCCCTGGAACACTTCCAGACGCAATCCATTCAAGTCTCTGATAGCATCTTACCCTGAATAAATTTGGAAGTATCCCATACTGTTGCATGAACCAGTTTTAGGCTCCACACCACAATGTTTTTCAAACATTTTGTTTCTTCTGCTTACCTTGTGCAGCTCTCCCACTCTCAGCATGAGTGAGAAATTAACACACTGGGATTTTCTTTCTTTGAAAACAGACATCCCTCCCATGTGAGCTTTTCCATCACCGTGAAAAGCTCAGGTCCTTTTAAAAGCTATTTTCAGTTGGTGTCTTAATGAATGCAGTATCCCTGGAAAGGTTGCTGTGGTGCATAGTTTGCCATCTCCTAGACAAAACACATTATCCTCCCTTCATTCTTTGGGTCTTAAATCTTTTTTTGGTGCTGTATTTAGAGAGCAAGGACACAGCATGGTGCACAGTCCATATCTGGATGCTTCAAAGATCAGAGGGATGACAACCTCAGCAGTGCTTGAACACCAGCTGGTAATTGAGGTGAAACTCAAGGAAAAGCAGAAAGAGCTAAGGAGAACTCACAGCAAACCAGATTCTTTTGCCCAGATTGGTCTAGGAATTACTGGATAGTTTTTGAGGCACGGTACAATCATGCAGTGATAAAGGGGAAGCAGACTGAGTATTTTGGGAATTTCAGGAAGTAGGTTGGTTTACCTAAGCTGGAAGTTGTCAGCTAATTCAGAACATGCTACATTCCCTTTGAGCTGTTTGGAATTATGCCCTTTTCTGTCTCCTTTCTTCTCATGTGGTTTTAAGGAAGGCAGAATATGTAATAGAAAGGCCTGATCTTGTAATAAGGCTGCCTTGTGCATCAGATTAAATAAAACTGGAGAAAGTTCTTCCAAATGAAGACTCCATTAATTTGAAGCTGGGTGTACAGGAATATTGTGTGAGGAAGAAGCAAAGCTACCTGACCTCTAAAATTAAAATAGTGTAGAAAACTAGCAATAAAATCCTATCAAGTACAAGCAGCAGTGATTTGCAAGAGGTAAAAAAGAAGAATTAAATGATAAAATAAGAAAATATTTTGGCAAGAAAATAAGTAGCATCCAAAAAGTATCTGGTGTGGGAGCAATGTCAGCGTGTTCTAATAGACCACTGAAGGATTTATTAGACAGGTAAAAAATCCAAACCAGACAAAGAAGTTAACATGGTCTGATAACTTTCTTGGCCAAACAATTGCTCACATGAATAATTGAAGAGAAAAACAATGCCAAATATTATCCTGGCCCATGTACCCAGAGAAATATTAATGGCAAAGTTGAAACCAGATTTCTCAGAACCACAAGGCTGAAAAACTGTTTAGACTTCTCAGCATTTGTTCTGTCCTTTTATTCAACACAGACTGACAAAACAATAGCAGAATAAATACAAATAGAGAAACATATTCAGATTACAGCCTTATAGAAAGAAGGACTCTTTTACCACCCCTGCCTCATTATTAAGTACAAATCCATAAGTGACATATAGAAGTTGCTTTCAAATAAGCCACAAAGCAGGTTATTTAAATAAAAACACATCCAGGAGAAGTCTTTCAATTTTCACTTCTCAGGAAATAGATACAACAAAAAGTGTTGTCTAGGTTCCTTCAAAGAAATATATTAATTTTCAGAGCTTCAGATATTTCCTGAAGGACTATATGATCATTCTGCTTTGTACGTCTTTTTACAAGCACTGCTGAAAACTCCAGAACAAGTATAGTCTTGATTTGAATATTTTTATGGATCCTGTCCAGTAAGAAGAAATGAGAAATATGCCCTCCAGATTCTCCTCTTAGGAGTCCTTTAATCAGGCAAAAGAGCTGCAAGACAAAGAAAACCCATTCCATAATATTGGCATTCCATAGTTCCCATCCCTTCCTCTTGAGGAAGGGATTCCCTCAGGGTGTGGGAGGACTGAGACACAGGGAGGGGGAGGTTTGTAAGAACTCACTAGGTTGTAAATCCACTGTCAACATTCTATCATAAACTCAAATCCAGAGCAGGAAGTGGGGGAAAAACCACCACCTTTCTGACTCCAAGAGCTGTATTTTCCAATCTGTGGAAATAGAAAGATATTTAAGTTCAGTTAAAGAACATGAACTTCCTTGGCATATTATATGTCATTAAAAATGTACAAGTACATGAGACAAAGAAACGAGGACTGGTGTTGATTTGGAAGATGTAATACTTTAGTTAAAATGAATTAGTAAGTGCTATATAACTAGAAGAAAAACAGGAGAAGGAACTGACCTGGAAGGCAAGCTGGCTGAACTCACCTTTTATACGTACAGAAAAAGAAAAACCATCCAACTCCACTCAGTAACAGTTGAGCTGAGATCGGTCATGATACTGCATTATTACAGAAAATTCTCAGATCTAGCAGCAACTATGTCAAAGCTGCAATTGTGTACACATTGGAGACTGCCCTTTAAAGATGAATTTGCCTTCATCTATTTTGTTTCATTTGCCCTCTGCAAAATTCTTCAAAATGGTAATTTCTTTAGGGTGAGGCTAATCACAGAATCATATGAAAATAAATTTTTTTCAGGTTTGTGAGTTATCGGTTTGAAAATTGAGAAGCTTTAGATTTATGAAAGCTTGTAAAAGGTTGAAGACATTAAAAATTTGCCACCCATAATAAAGAATTTTTGCCCCACTCAATAAAAGATTATATTTCATTCCTAGGCTTTTATTCAGAACAGAACTTTTTATTAACAATAGCAATTTATTGCAATTTAAAAATTGTTTTACTGGTTTAAAATTTTGTGAAGCATGGAAAAATATGGAGGATTTATACTTAATGTAGAAAAAGCATGTCACAAAGTAGAGCTAGACTATCTCAAGGATGTTACTAACAGAAAAATAAGTTCATACATTTATATGTCTACATTGATACTTGGAATACGAGGGAAGAGCTCAACTATTGAGTTGATGATGGAATATTTATCCACTGGTCACCAAGGAGTTCTTTATTTCTGTGCCACCTGAGCTATTCATTAATTTGAGGAGGTGATTGAGCAGCACCCATGTAGTGATATAGAAATGGAGAAATTTAAGTCTGAGGTGAGAAGTCTAACAAGGCTAAACCAAAACAGTGATACCACTTCTACTAAGTTGCAACTGTTTTATATAAAAATGGGAACGAAAGAGGCTGCAAGAGATATGTGAATTTGAACAGCTTTAGTAGTAAGTGGAGCAATTTAAAGGAAGAAATGCATGCAATCAAGGCTCAATGTTCAAAAACATTATTTTCCATGTTATGTAGAGCCCTATCCACCACTTGAATGCTTCAGAAGGTCCATAAAACAGCTGCATACTCTGCTTAGTAGAATATGTATCTCCACAGCAAGCCACTACTAGTGGTGCTAAAGCAAATCCCGGATGAACATGACACGTTTATGTCTATCAATAGGCTCAAGAACTCACCATAGTCCATGAGCTGAGTGAAATGCACACCTTTCACAGAGGTACCGCTGTTCCTCCCACCTCCCACCATTCTAAAAGATAACAATTTATCAAATGCATCATTTGTGTACTTAGAAAGGTCTGTTTTCTCTTCATCTTAAAATATAAGTCATGATTTTTCTGCAGCATGATAGGCTTTTTTTGCTATTCAGAACTCTCATTAAAGCTCTGGTGCAGGGATAAAAAAAGTTACTAATCTGAATATTTGGGAAAGGAAAGAGACAAAGTTATGTTGCACAAAGAGCTAAAACTTAGCATGTGGCAAATTGCCTTATGTATATTGCCCAGGAAGATACAGGAAAAGATGGGATATCAAAGGATCACAGAAGGGAAAGAATGACACCTAATCAATAAACCATCACAGATTATGTGAGGCATACTTGGATACACTGGACGTGACAAGGGTACAAGTACATGTGTACATGTGCAATTAATTAGCTTAAAGTGCAGTGATTGGCCAGTTGTGTCCTATCCCATGTACACATTCCTGCTTATACCCTGGTATCAAAATGTGACAATATTTAAAAGTAAATGTGTATGTAAAAGCAGATATTTTCTAGATTGGGTGCTCACAGCAGAGTTTATAAAAAGCTCTAAAAATGTAAGGGTGTCACTCAATACTGCTTGATTGGACTTCTAAAGGAAGAGACATAAAATTGCTAATCCAGGAGTTATTTTAACAAAGAGGTCATATATGCACACTGGACTTGATGTTACCTTTTTCTTTCAGGAGCTCTTCCATCAAAAACGCAATGGCCTCAAAATATAAATATATTGGAAACACTTACCAAAAGGCAGGAAATCAGTTACTGGAAAAGTATTTGAACAAAAAAGAAATCCCTGTATTTAGAAATTAACCTTTGTTTATCTCTCCTTATAAAACTAGATTTAACTGAAGCTATGGATAGCACATACTTTAGGGAAATAAAGTTGCACATTTCTCATTTTCTTCAGACCTATTTTATGCTCTGCTAGAGTTAGAACTAAATTTGAAACAGATCACAGACAGTAACCATTAAGCACAAAGTTTGACAGAAACATCTGATGGAAAAGTTGATGGCTTTTATATGAAACTGCTGACACACACACATGGAATCCCCTGCCTAAATCCTCAGCCGGCTGCACAAAGTGCACACAGGAATCAAAATACAGATATTGGATTAAAAGCTCTTATCATACCAGAAGCCACAAGGCTTGAGGTTCAATTTTGATTTTGTTCCAAATGANCCCCCCCAAAAAAAAAAAAAAAAAAAAAAAAAAAAAAAAAAAAAAAAAAAAAAAAAAAGAAAAACCACAAACAAAAAAACCCCAACCAAACTATAAATTTCTCTCTTCCCCATCTCTGGCAAGTAACCCCTAAGAATGATTGACTATTTTAACATTATTATTTATATCAATAACTCCTGCTTGACGTCTTTGTGAAAGTAGAACACCATCAGTAACAAGAAAATATCAGTATCAGTAATTGTATCTATTTTAGTTTATTCTAAGGAAGAAATTATACTATGGCCCCGACCCAGAACACTGAGCTACATTTAGAACCAAAGTCATCCACAGGACTTCAACTTTTTCATGTCAATTAGACATGTCAACTTGCACTTCTACTGGCTTTTTTCTCTTTCCATATTAAAACATATTGTCTGGGTTTAAAACAATCCTGTTTTGGATGGATAAGCTGGTAATAATACTGTGCCTCTTTAACTATGAATCTGAACAGTTTGTTCTGAAGTATATCTCTCAATGCAAGGAATTGGGTGAACCAGATCACCCACTCAGGACTAAATTAACTGTTGTATTTACATCACAAAAAAATCCAATCATTAATCTTAGGACAACTCCTGTAGATAACATGCAGAAAGTGAAAAACCAATACTCAGAGATAAATAAGGTTTCACTTAATCAGTCTCTCCATGAGATGCAGACTGAAGAGGATTAACATTACTTGAAGTTAACTATCTATTAAAATGCAGAGAAAGACTACATAACTTATTACCCAAACCATCTCCTTAGCTATTCCTGAATATTTCTATCTTACTTTTACTTTGTATACTTTTTTTTTTCCTAAAACCTAGATTGAGGAAGTATAATGGATATAAACAATACAATTTGCTGTAAGGAAAATAAGGCTGAGAGAGTTGGGGCTGTTCATCTTGTAGAAAAGAAGGTTGTGTGGAGATCTCACAGCATCTTCCAGTGTCTGAAGAGACTACAGGGAAGCTGGAGAGGGACTGTTCATCAGGATCTGCAGTGACAGGACAGGGGGAATGGGTTCACACTGAAAGGAAATTTATGTGAGGTATAAGGAAAAAGTTGTTCCCTGTAAGGGTGGGCAGGCCCTGGCACAGGTTGGGCAGAGAAGCTGTGGCTGCCCCGTCCCTGGAATTGTCCAAGGCCAGGTTGGATGGGGCTTGGAGCAACCTGGGCTAGTGGAAGGTGTCCCTGCTCATGGCAGGTGTCAAAATGGGATGATCTATAAGGTCCTTTCTAACTCAAACCGTTTTTTGATTCTATGATTCTATAAAGAATTCAATTACACTGTCAGCGTATGTTTGCAGCAGGACAGTGAAAAGCATTTAGATCACAAACCACACTGGAAAAAGCCCTAATTATAGACAAATTCTCACCAGAGGCCTCCAAGATATTTTGATTTCTAAAAGGTAAATTCACTGCAATACTTTCATTACTTGTGAAAAAGATAAAACATGAAGGTGGTATTATGTCCTCCACTACACCTAAGACTGCACAGTCACAATACTCCTCTATACTAAGGACTGACTTTTCACACAAGTCATTAAATTCAGTCCTTTCTGCATTCATTTTAAGTAGTATTCTGTCAGAGGGGAAAGCACTGGCCTTTTAGAGTTTAGACTTTAATGGAATGCAAAATGAACTAATGAAATTTGGCCGCAAATCAGTAATGCAAGAGAAGCCAACAAGAGAAGAATACTAAGGACTCAATCATGCAGATGACAACTGTTTCCTCTCTTAATTATATTTGTGTATAAATTTATATGCAATATAGCACACATATTAAAAGCTAAGGTTAAAGAATGAATTTTGTTTTGTTGTTTAATGCATACTGTTTAATGCAGAACTGCATTATAAGCAAAAAGAAAAACGTAATAAAATACTTAAAGCCAGTTTATGAAAACATATGAGCAAACTACACATACTTTGAGTGATTGTCTGAACTGAAATGCAATTGCCAGCCTCCTGTATGCTGAATTCTGGATACCCGTATGGAACTCACACATTAGTTAGAATACTGCTTCCAATCTATTCCTCTAAGTTACTTGTATGTACTTCAGGGAAATTTCTATAAATTCTGTAAAATTATAAGCCACTTTTCCATAAATTTCATCATTATTCTACTTAGTGCATTGCTGGCTTGTGTTTGACGCACTGAAATTTCTACAACTCTTTGACTCTACCTATTGCTACTTCAGACCAAGGTTATGTAGCACACCCAAAATAGGCGCCATCCAGTGTTCTACAACTTATGACAGCGAGTTCCTCAGACTATTTTTATGTTTTGATGAAAAAGTACATACTTGGTTATAAAAGCAATAAGTATGTTTTTAAGTTCACTGTTTTCATGGGTTTTATGTTCTATTTTACTCCTCTCTGCTCCAAAAAGAGGGTTCTAATAATTCCAAATCTGTCCTCTCACAAAGCCATCCTAGGTATATAATTATACTCTCACCTTCTCTGGACCTCTTCTATTCCTGATAAATGTTTTTCAAGTACCTCCTCTGACACTTTAATTTACATTTTTTGAAAAGAGTTACAAGTCACTCAGCTTTTCAGCAGAAACCTTATTCACCTTAAGTGTCACCTTCACTCTCTGGGTGGCCCAAAGACCCAGAACTCTCACAGATTGCATGTGTCTGGAATATTTAATTTCTTGTTAACTGCTTCTTGGAAATAATTCCATCAGAGCCTTCCTAATTCCCAGCTTTTAAACTACAGTGGTTAAAACCTGTATCTTCTTAATGTGCTTGACTAGATCTACATATCCCTTTGCAGAAGACTTTTCTTAAACTCTCCTATCATATATTTTCTCAATTGCAATTGAGAAGAGTTTCTGCTTGTTCCATCTTCATTTTAGGGCCCTTGTGTTTGGTTTTGTTTGTTTTGTTTTGCTTTGCACTTTTTGGTGTGTTTTGTGTGTTTGTATTTTTATGTGGTTTATTTATCTGTCATGGGGGTTTCTTTCTGGTTTTTTTGTTGTTGTATTTTTGGGGGGGGTGTTTATTTTGTTTTGGTTTGGTTTTTTTAGTTGGTTGGTTGGTTTTGGTTTTTTTCTTAATAAATTATTCTTAAAACAATCTCAAAATGTATTTTATTTGGGTACCTCTTAGTGGTCCTATTCCTCTGTTGCAAGATACTGATTTCTCTTCTGAATCATGTATGTTTCAAGTCATGTTTGTGCTTCAAGTCAAACATACTTGACTTCTGCTTTTAGGAGACACTATATTTTCATACTAAATGCCCTCCTAAATAAGGACTTATCTGAAGCCTCTGGAATCCTTGTAATGAGCTGAAAATCCCGCATGTCTGAGTCCCACAGAAATGTCTGTTGGACAGAAAAGTGGTTTTCAAATATAAATAGACCAATTAGTAGAAACACGAAAGCTTCAAGGTAAGAAAAAATTATTCTTTGGGGAAATAAATTCTATTTGACAAACTACCAGAAAGAGATATATCGCTTATCCAATAGTTACTCTCTCCTTGTCCTTGGAAATTCTCCCATGGACCTTTAACTTGGCATTGATAGGCAAAATAGCAAGAAAGTAAATACATGTTCTCTTCCAAATAATTGATAAAGGAAAATACATGCTCCATTAAAAAAAATTAAGCTTTTTATAGTCAATTTTATTTGCAATAGGATGTTGGTATTTTAATTTGTCTATTAGAAAATTAGAAATTAGGAAAACACAAATGTTAAAAAAGACTTCCCAAAAATAAATGCAAATGAAGAACAGGACCTAAAAAGGGCACAAAAAAGTACAGCATGCAAGCAACCAAGTTTGCCCACTGACACCAATTAACAAACTAACACTGCGTGATATTAATTTATAAATAAATATTTGATGGAGATATGAACATATTCTCAGATCTTTTCCTTCCATGCCAATTCATCAGCATTTAGGATGCATGGGGTTAACGTGGCAAGGTTTTGATGCTCAGGTGGCTACAGGGTTGTCTACCATGAGAAACTGCCTGAAGCAGTGTCTCTTCTGTAGTAGGGGCTAGATCCAATTAATTTTTCACCTGTTGTGGTGTAATGTGTTGAATTGCTGAGTCTTGGACTACACGGCTGGCACTGAAGAGAGCCTGAAAATCTTCAGACCATCGATTCAGGATGGAGGTTTTATCTGTGAGAAGCATTTGGCCATGTGCACTGAGTAGGGGGCTTTGAACCTGGTGTGTGGGTCCCCACACTGCTTTCAGAGCCTCATGGAATCCTCTGTGGTCACCCAAGTCTGCGCATAGTTAGGTCTTTTCTGCTGGATTGATCCACCGCTTGTTCTGGACGTCTCAAAGTTTCTGTTGGAGCTTACTGCATGCAAGGCGAAAGGCTGCTTTTCTTACGTGGCAAGATGGCTGAACGAGGTGTGCTTGGTGAGCAGTTCTCCTCTTTGATAGCAATTCCTGGATTTCTTGATTGTTTTCATCAAACCAGTCTTTGATTTTCTTGGAGGACAACCCTAAGTATTCTTCAGAGGACTGCAGGATGCTATTTTTAATATGCTGACAAAGCACTTCAGGAGAGGGATCTATGGGATGAT
>WBMV01005051.1:64330-83971 GCA_013396655.1 Campylorhamphus procurvoides
CAGTGTTCCAGCTATTATCTGACCCTTAAGACAGCTAACACAGGGTTAGAGGTTGCAGGCTATGCTATATGTGAGAAGTATACCTAAAAGTATAAAAATCCACAAATTCATGAAAGGCCTATGGCAACAGGTTGGATTGAAAGAAACTAATTAGCTTTTCATGTTTTTACCTTTTCTCCACTGTCTTAGCTTTTACTTCTAAATAATCTTCCTTTAATATTGCATCTGAGTTCATTTCAGGGCTGGCTCAGTTTGCTTTATCCTGAATATAAGTCTAAATCCAAAGCATCAAGAATCCAGGCACTTGCTCATTTTTTCTGCAGTGGAGTCAGCTTCCTCAGCCTTGATAAATGGGGATAAAGTTTAATATACTGCAACTGCTAATTTAAAAAAAAATCATTCACGTATC
This sequence comes from Campylorhamphus procurvoides, assembly GCA_013396655.1. Lineage (NCBI taxonomy): Eukaryota > Metazoa > Chordata > Aves > Passeriformes > Dendrocolaptidae > Campylorhamphus > Campylorhamphus procurvoides. The sequence goes on from WBMV01005051.1 coordinate 64,740, forward strand.
CCACAGATAAATAACATGTCAGAAAAACTTTAACACAGGCCCTTTGTTCAGCTTTGTGATGATGCTTCAGTGCTTTACAGAACTCCTATTAAATACAATAAGTAATTTTCTACATGTAATTTTTGATATTCCAGTATAGTGCAATAAACTTTTTAGTACATTTTTTAGCTCTTTGTTATAGCATCCGCTGAAAAAAACCCCAACCAACGAACCGAACAAAAAACAAACAAAAAAATCCAGGTTTAGACACAATCATGGCTATAGTAGCTCTGTCAGGGGTATTTCATGGGTTTTTTTGTAGAATACAAGCAGAGTTCTATGATTTTATTATCCACAAAAGTGTAAATGAATGTGATATATGCACAGAAGTCAGCTAAATGGTTTTAACCTGGCTAAAAATCATCTGTTCAAAGAGACAGCATTTCTCTTTACCTCCCTGTTGATCTGATACTGTTTTATAAATTTCTGCCTTGTGTTGGCCAAGAACCTGAATCACATTATTACCTGGAAAATAGAGAATCTTGTTCCCAAAGGTCTCAGGATTTTGTCTAATCTCTAACGGAAAAAAAAATCTAACCAAAAAACCTCTAATAAAAAAGAATCCTGAAGAAGAATATGATCTTGCTTTTTCTCACAATTTCTATTACATTCCAATTTTAGAGATGATTACTTTATGAAATTCCTAGGTTGTTTTAAAACATTTATGATGTATTGCCATACAGTGACAATATCCCTGAACAAAAGTGGTTGGAGCTGTTTCTATAAGGGAGTCAATTGGTTTCGGTGTCCTGGTGATTTTTTGTGTACCAGTTTATCTGGAACAGACACAAAACAAGAAGATAGTGGATCAGTTCTCCATGTAGCCTAAAATAATATGTATTATTTCATTTCAGTGGCCACAAGATGGTTACTATTATCTCTTATTTTCCTTCCTTAGAACTTGATGGATAATTCTTGTGTCAGAGTTTCCAAGAAGGAATTACGTAAAATTATAAATATTTGGCTTATTGTAGCAGCCTTTAAAAGGACAATGACAGAAGACCAGAATGGTAAGTGAGGAATATAGTTAAGTCAGCTTCCCTGTCCCTAGTGTACATGTCCATAAATTTTTCAGAAATGCCTTAAAAAATGCTTAAAGATTTGTGCTACTGCAATATTTTACTGTGCTTCCAAAAATTTCTGCAAAAGAATGCAGTAATATAGTGATACATACAGATATTACTAAGATGCATTTGAAGCCAATGTCTTCATGAAAACTTATTTGAAGGATATAAGTTACATTTTTAAGGAGTTCCTAAAAGATAATATGAAACTTTTGGACTTGAATTTTACATCTAAATAATATACCATTTCTTAAATATTCATGAACATTTCATGAGTATTCAACTCCATAGAAAAAGGTCTCCAGTACAAAGCAATAAGATGGTGCATCTATGTATTTTGGCCCTCTGTTTTCAACTCCTCCCACTCCAGGTCAGGAATATCCTTTTACTGCCTTAATGGCTGAGAAACCACCATACTCACTGTAGTATATTGTGCTAAGCATTGTCAGGTTTTGGTGTGGGCTTTTTTGAGGATTTATGCCAGGTGCACTCTAGCAATGTTTGTAAAGCTCAGTGCTGAAATAAGGCTGGGGTAAGAACCAGGGAGCAGCCTGTTCCTTTACAGGAGATGAAGGATTTGAAAAGACAGCAGCAGCAACTAGCTGTTTATTTGTTGTTGGTTTTAGATGTAGCCTCAAAGATTTATCATTTGATGTAGATTGAAACTGAAACAGAATACAGAAGTTATAGGGGCTGTTTGGGGTCTTGGTTCTTTGTTTTATATCTCAGTACTCTTCATTGAGTAAAATCCTGTCCAGAAATATTTACTTTCCTTTTTTGTAAGGAAAATGAAAGCACTGCCTTTAAGCACACTTGCTATCACTTTAAATAAAAAGAAAAATCATTACAAAATCAAATCAGTCACACACTTTCACGTTCTCTACCAGGTGCACAACAACCACTGGTCAATAAAAGGTAAGAGAAATTAAGTCTTCCATCCCTTTTGTGACTCAGCAGGCACAGGCCCATAGTTTTCACCCCTCATGCACTATATGGACACATGAGAACACACCACAGCTCCGAGTTCAGCACAAAGCACCAGTGCCCTTCAGCTAGACAGAACCCAGCTGGGGAGGGAACTACAATGCCAAAGGTTCCTCACAAAGTGGGACTGCAACGGCTTTTAGCAGCAGATGATGAAAATAGGCCTTTTCTCCCAAATGAGGTACCCTGGGCAGGTACAGAAACAGCATTTAAAGATGACAAGGTTTGGATAATGTAAAGTGTAAAGTAAGTTTTGCAAAGATGACATTAATCACCACAAAAGACCAAATTGCAGCTAAGAAATAGAGTGCTGCATCCTTTATAGGATGCATTTCTCTCCTATTTCTCTCCCACCACAAGGAGCACTTGCAGCAGGATCCACCATGTCTTCAGAATGTGACAGAGCTGTCTCGGCTTCCATTTCTTCCACTCAAAATTCTCAGCAACAACTCCCTATCTTCCAATATATCAAAAAGATCTTTTAGATTAAACATATCACCCAAAGTCAGATGTGAGAACTGGCCAATCCTTCATCTGAAGGTTCTGATTTATGTACTGTGTCACAGTGTTCGTGTGCCCTCACATATGAAAGTCTGCATGAGGGTCTACTTGTTCCTTCAGCACAATCTATTGTCAAGTCCGTGACAGTGTGCCAGATTATGAATGTACTCACAAATATTTATACTGATTAAAAGTGATCATAGACATTCTCATTCAACATCACTGCACAAATAAATGATTATGCTTTTAAAAACACAAACTGTCTTAAGTATCTTTTATTTCTCAAAATGTTATTAGTGAATTCCAGTGAAAGGCTTAAACTGAAATCTCTTAAGAAATAATTGGCCATGAGAAAAAGCTTTTATGTCTGTCATGGGAAAAAAGTTGATGGTCAGAGTTAGCCCCCAAAAAATTATCAATAACATACTTCCTCGCTCCCAAACTATGAGAAAAACAACATGCTCCTACACCATCATGGGTCTTGTAAAAGACACCTACACAGTTTCCTTCACGTGCTAGAAAAGAGTAGCTTCGATAGGGTTGTGCTACTTTGGCTGGATCATATTCTAGCATCCCATCTGTGGTGACAAATGAACCCCAGGGCTAGTTTTCTTGCTTATTATTTAGCAAAAAGCATATGAAAATATTGATAGGAAATGGGTTCAGAGACAAGTTAATTGCTGTTATTTTTAGTGAAACATGTAAAGCATCAACACAGAAACAGCCATTTGGCAAAAGTACTAGCAGCTGAATAATTTTCTTAGAGAAGAGTACTAATCCTCTTCCAAATTTTCTACTTTAAAATCATGTCATTGGTTAAACACTTACAGTAGAAATAGGAGTAAAGCAAATTGCTTTGCAAAACAACAAGCATTAAAAAAAACCTCTTGAAAAACCAATTCATTACTAACAGATCCTTTTTAAAAAATTATTTTTTTTTCATCAGTCAAGAAAAATGAAGTATATTAATGCCTTTCATTTGTTGTGTTGACAGTTAAAAACTGTATAAAAATTGTAATGTTGGACCTAATGTAGTTTTCTAGGTGTCTAATTTGCAAAGTGGACAGATGCTGTTTATCAAAAATTCAGGCTGTTGCTTTAGCACGTATCTTTCTACATCAGGGTGTTCGGTTTATTTTAGCTTAATAATGTAAGCAAAAGCTTTCCCTAATCTAATTTTCCCCTTTTTCAGTTTGAACCAGTCTTCCTTTCCTGTCCCTCCAGTTCCCCTCAGCAACTTGGAGACCTCCTCTAGACTTACTCCAACAGTTCCATGTCCATCATATGTTGGGGGCACCAGAACTCTACTCTTAATAAGAATTCATAGGGTAGGTCATATCATTTATAAGAAAAGCCAAATGATCTATGTCTACACCTTGTTTCATAGCTTTCACCACAAAGATCCATCTTACACCACAATGTTACTATTTAAGCATTGATAAATTATTAATGAGTAATAACGCACACAATAAAATAATTTCTATTCAGAAGATCTTTAAAATTTACATCCTGGATCAGCTGGTTTTGTTTACAATAAGTAATTCAGAAAGATACAAACAGTGAGGATCTAAGTGTAACTTACCAATACATTACCAAGGGGTTCAGCATGTTTTTAAACATGGGAAATTAATCAAATGTTGTAACAGGTATCTAATGCATTCTTTCCCCATAAAGCAAAAAGGAGTGCACTGCATCTGTGTCAGATGCAAGCACAACTGCTTGGCCACTAGCTTGGCCATGAGATAATGGATGTTGATTGACAGAAGCTATCAAAGGCTGAACCACAGGTCCAAGAGAAATTCAAAGCAGAAGTATTAAGGATAAGAAATGTTCCTCCTATCACTTTTCCATGATACTATTAAAAGCTACTGTTTAGACTTTGCAATATAAAAGGATTTATAGACTGAGAGCAGCCCTGAGGAGAAAAACCTGGGGGTTGGTGGGGGAGAGGCTGGACATGGCCCGGCCCTGAAACCCCCATGCCCAGGGGTGATCCCACAGCAGGGGCAGCAGGACAGGGGGGGAATTCTAACCCTCTGTCCCTCAGGTGAGACCCCACCTGCAGAGCTGCCTCCAGCCCTGGGGCCCAGCACAGCAAGGACATGGAGCTGCTGGAGAGAGTCCAAAAGAGGCACCAGGATGGTCAGAGGGATGGAGCAGCTCTGCTGGGAGGAAAGGCTGGGAGACCTGGGACTGTCCAACCTGGAGAAGAGGAGCTTTGGGGTGACCTCATTGTGGCCTTGCAGTGTCTGAAGGGAACCTGCAAGAAAGATGGAGAGAGACTATTGACAAGGGGCTGGAGGGACAGGACAAGGGGCAATGGCTTCACACTGACAGAGGGCAGGGTTGGATGGGATATCGGGAAGGAATTGTTCCCTGTGAGGGTGGGCAGGCCCTGGCACAGGTTGCCCAGAGAAGCTTTGGCTGCTCCTGGATCCCTGGAAGCATCCAAGGCCAGGTTGGATGGGGCCTGGGGCAATCTGGGCTAATTAAATATGTCCCTCCCCATGGCAGGGGGTGGAATGAGATGGGCTTTAAGGTTCCTTCCAACTCAAATAATTTTGTGATTCTATGAGATATATGTATATAAAATTTGGTTATTCCAGTTCATGAAACATCAAATATTAACGCTGTTGATTTTTAACAAAACCTTCTAGATTAGACCTGTGTTATTGATTTATGATACTTGTATTTTGCTAATCAGTGGTCAACCTTATTATATTTAATGGCAGTTTCAAGGAAAAGACTATATTGCTTTGATAAGAAAAATAAATATTGATATATTTACAGCAGAAAGACGCAAAATTAGTTATATTGTACAGATATACTCTATATTGGTCTGACACATCTTTCCGTCAACTTTAGTATGAGCAGAAGTGAATTCTGGAGCAAACCAAAGCTTCTCTTCCCTCTGCCCACTGTTCATTACCACTCAATATTTATGTCTAAAATCTTAGCCATCTCTGACTCTTCCCACACGGCTGGGGGTTTACTAGGTTTGATGCTTTCTCCCACCAAATTTCTCATGCAAAATCCTCAGAAATCATCTTGTTTGCTCCTTTAATTTAAATTTCCTTCTCTGTTGAATTCATTAATAACAATGTGAAAACATGAAAGAATATGATCTCCAGACTCAAGCTTGATTCCTACCCTTATGGCTTCCATCACCACTTCTCTTTCAGTAATTGTCCTGACCTCCCCTTTTCCACTCCCTCAGCAGGAATCAGTTCTTCCAAGGCAAACACAGTCGTGTTCTAGCTCTCTAATCTGCCTTCTCTGTCACCGCGCTGCTGCACAGCCTTTGTCCTCCCAATGAGCCTAGCATTTATCAGCTTTTTCAGACACTTCTTCACTTCCTTCCAAATCACCCTTTCTGACTTGGGACTTCCTCCAGCTATCTTGAAATGTCATAAAAAGATTCTGCAAAGCACTGCAGCTCCAGTACACTAAGTTTTCTTAATACTCACCTATCTTATGATGCTTAAGGTAGCAAACTTGTGCTAAGAAGAATAAAAATGCAAGTGGGAGTCTGAGAAATGGTAACAGCTCAAATGAAAGGCACCTAATGCTTCACATTGTAGAAAATACTTAAATTTAATTTTATACACAAGTATTTTTAAAACTGAATGTTTCCAACAAAGCTTTGCACTCTCAAAAAAGTAATTTTGGCATCACTAAACAAATGTGTTTTGCTGGTCTCATGAAATGCTATTTAAACTTGCCAGTGATAATCTAAAGAGTCATGATTTCCAATCTGTGATTTCCATTATGAAATTTGATTTTGGCAACAAGTCAAAACCCTGGAGCTTTCCAAAACCCTGCTCACCACACATAGACTATGTCAGGGTTCTCACTGAGCTCATGCCCAAAGAGGCTACTGTGAGTGAGGAGCTCTGGGATCAGAGCCTCAGGTTAAAACCAGGACACAGCATATGGAAGATGATACATTAGAAATTTTGACCGCCATCCCTTTGTTTATTGAATTATTCTGATTATTTCTATTAGAGCTTCCTTTGTCCAAATTCTGTCAACTAGACACTCTCTCAGATGCTCCCTGAAAATACCTCTCTAGAAATTACAATTGCATTTCTACTTTACAAGATAAACTTTTTTTATTTTAATTTTTCCCTCCCCCTGACAATCTGACTTGGAAGAATACATTAGTCTCACAACACATTTCAAAGCTGAACATTTCCCTGTCATTTGAGAGTAATTTAACTCTCATTTAACTGCATTCTGCTTTCCATAATATAATTTGGCTTGGTACAGTACAAAGGAAATGTTTTCATTTCATAGAATCAGCTGCAGTGAAAAAAAAGGAACACAGAAAACAGGCTATAGAACATAATTTAAGAATATTCTTGACTTATATATACTACTTTCAGCCTTTCAATAAACTAAATTTGCACTGTTAAATTTTGTCAGTGATGTCAATGCTCAATAACAATAACATACTGGCACACAATTTTTGTTTCCCAGTCCATTTACTGTAATCCAGCTCATTACAGAGCTATAAAACAACCATGAAAAAATATGATCAAATATATCATCAGAATATTCTGTTCACTATGCAACAGATGCTTGAAGCCAAACTCTTTTTTCAACAGTAAAGGTAACACAATTTCAGCAGCTGGGTAGTAAGGATCAGTGCTCAGCTTTCAATAGTCCAACTATACATGTCTTAAAAGGGCTTGATTTCAGAAATTAAGGACAACTTTTCCCAAAATATTGTCCTTCTTTAAGAGATCTCAAACTGGAATATCATTTTGTCATCAATAAAACACAAAAATTTAGGTTACTTTTAAGATGAATCAAAAAGCACGATTTCCCTTCCCCTATGATCCATACCTATGCCTGTACTGAAGTGGTACTGGCAAAAGAGCACTTTGTTTAATGTCTGAGTTTCAGTATTTGCTAGCTTGTATTTTGGAAATTTCAGATTTAATTATGTTCTTTGATTCAGGAATTAATTCATTTGAGGAGGCAGTTTATCAGATATTAAGCTACAGTGTTTTCACCTAACTGCACAGTCTACAGTAATAGCTGTGTTGCACAAACATAACTCCGTGGTTACTGCAAAGACCTAAGTCTACTACAGTCATAAATAAAAACTTCTATGTATAAAAAAACTACAAGTTTTCTGTTTCCATAATGCTTCTATGAGCAGAAGCATTACAACCCAAAAAGGCGTGGCTTTACCTTTGCCACACAAATCTGAGTTTCCCATCAATAGTTTTTCTTTCCGACCTCCTCTTCCTAAGCCATGATACTAAAAAAAAAGAGATATATGGGGAAACTGCTGCTCCACACCTGGGATTTAGATTCTTTTTAAGAATAAGTAAACAAATATTTTTACTTTTTTCCTTTGCATTAAGTAAAATACCACTTGCAATGAAAACAAAGACAACTGTGACCAATGCAAAGTAAAAGGGACAAACTCTTATTTATCTTATTCTGAATTTCAAATTGAACGCGCAAGGAAACTACAGAGCAATGACTTCGGGGATTCATTTGAGGAGGGACTTTTCTCTGAGGTCACACAATAAGCATAAAAGCACTTACAGAGAGAAAGTCACTGGCATGTTTTTCTTGATCTTTGAGCAATCTGATACAATTGTGTGCATAAGGGGAATGATTATAATACTGGCACTGCTGAGCTTTTTAAGTGGATAATGGACCAGCTCAGCTAGTAAAGACAAGTACTTATAAAATAATTCACTTCAGAGCAGAGGGGAAATACTTACAGTGTGCTCTACAGATCAATACCAGCCCATTTTTGTTTGATTTATTTAATCAGTGACCCTGGAGAAACAAGAGGCATGGAGAAAAAAATCTGCTGATTGGAGAAAACAGAGGTCAGACAGCAAGGTGGGTGGAAAAGGGAAAGCAGGGACAGGGAGAGAGCTCAGCACAAATGCCTGAGGAAAAGAGTTAAGAGTAAGGAAGTGAACAAGTACAAATCCTGGGAGTTCACAAGAAGAAATGGACAATTTATAAAACACTGACTTCAATTATATCATACACAGTTAAAGTGAAACTGATTGCAGTTTCATGACTATCATATCTTCTTACTGTAGTTTTGATTGTGTCAAATTAAAACTGACCCAAGACATGGAGGACACCAACAACAGTGTTCAGGAGGAGAAAATGCCCTTGGGAAAAGGACACAGGATTCTCCATCACTTCTGGAAGAAAAATAATGCAGAGAATAAGTTGCAGCAAGTACATTTGGATTTGCTTCTTTTAAAACACCAATAAAATTTCTAATACTGAAGTAATAGGCAAGGTTTCTAGTAGTCTAGTTTTCAATGTAGTACTAGACCAGACTGGCTGGGAAGATTATCTGCATCTTTGGTACAGGCTATGTGCAAACACCTGCCAGGAATGTGTGATTATACCTCTACATTAGGTAATGAAGTTACTCTGAGTCCTACTTCTTATGATTGTATTATGCTGGTAGAGAAACAACCAAAGATTCTTTACATAAAACTTAACTGCTCTGGAAGTATTATAGTTCATAAAACATGACAGTAAATTATCTACAGTAAATAAAAAAGCAAATATCAATCAAATAAAGTTATATTATTCCTTGGATTGTAATGTTCTATTAAGAACATTTTGAAGATCCTTATCAAATTACATCAAATATTTAGAAGAAGTGAAGCAAGGTCATGCAGAATTTAACAGCTCTGTTAATCCAAATGATACCTCTATGTGGCAAACAGTAGATAAAAATTATATGAAGTTCTTCAGTGAAAAGAAAGTTCCACGACACAATGAATTTCATGCCAATGTCTAATATGGAAAGGCAGAAACATTGGCTTCCACTAAACTAAATCACAAAAAGCTGGACAACATGAATACCTGAGCAAAAGTTCCTCTATCACAGAAAGAATATTCAGAACATCCTTTAATTGATGAGGAATAAAAAGCCCTACAGAATTTTCCATTTAATATTGTGGTGGTTTAGTTTTCTTGGTTTTGGTCTAGGCCTTCCCTGGTAACAAGGATATAACTAAGTGTCCTAGTTCAGCAGGTGGGACCAGTTATCACTGTGTGGGGGTGATCAAAGGTATGTATTCTACCCCCCTCTATTCATTTCCCAAGAACAATGGACCATTTGCAGCAGCTGCCCAGGGAGTCGTTAGCACCTTCACACCCAGCCAGAGGGAGTGTGGCNTCTCTGTGTTAGCTTAGCTCTTATCTATATGAGCTGAGGTCTACCTGAGAAGATGTTGTCCCAGCTGCATGGAGGGGAAGGAACTGCTTCTCTTGAAGGGAGTTTGGTGAGAATTTATTGTGTTAGTTAATTCATTGAGCTTTTCCTTGAGTTCATGAGTGTGTGTGTATGTGTTTTGTTTTGGTTTTACCCATTTTTGTCCCATTTCCCTTTCCATTTCCCCCCTTTTCCCTTTTGGGGTTGTTTGGGGTTCTTATTCTGTATATTCATAGTGTTTGATTGTATATAATTGTAATATATGTGAATATATATCTACTTTTTCTACAATTGTCTTTGCGTACTTTTTTTCCTTCTCTCTTAGGAGGAGGGGGTCTGTGTGGCCAGCAGCTGGGTTTGGCAGGGAGCCAACCCAAACCTCCACAAATGTATTTTACTCTTAAAAAAATAAAGGGAGAAAATGTTGTGCATATTAATGATGGCATAATTAATGCACTTCCTTCCGCTCCTGTAAGGATTAGGCATTGCTGCTGTAGAGGAATTATTTGCCTACTTATGTCTAGACTTATTTTATTGTTGTTATTGTTTGTTTGGGGGTTTTTCCTAAGAAGAATTGGCTTTCCTGAAAACATGCAAAGAATTTTGGAAGGAACCCATGTAAAGATGTAGGTGCATCGATGGGCAAATTCAGGTACATCGTTCCATCAGCTGCTTACAATGTCTGCATGTTTACTAATGCATTCCCATTTGTAGACTACCTACATTTGAAAGAGGTCTAAAGAGGAACTTATGGCTCAATGACAACAGGAAATGATATCTTGGTCTCTAAGTACACTAAGAATTCCTATCTATTATATTCTACTAGAGTATCACATTTGTCACTTTTCAGCAGAAGACAGAAAACATACTTTAAGCTATGCCACAGAAATGCTGTAAGACAGGGGCTGAAGTTCCAAACCTTGACATAGCACAGCCAGCAACACAGTCATTTATAGGCCTAGAATGCCAGTTGGTAAATAATTTTTCTCATGAATAATCACCAAGACTTTTGTTTCTGATACATAGAGGTAAAGTTTTAGAAATCTGCTGGATTTATTGGGCAGTGTATTTCCAAATAAGCTGAAGTAGTTTTTATCTCACAGTACCCATAGTTAGAAGTGCCCCAGCTTTGTTCTCAATATCATGTTTTCTGGTGGATCAACAATTCAGGTTTCCTTAGGTTTCCACGTAAGACTAAGATTAGTCTAACCGATCTGTTGTTCCTTCACTTCTTCAGACCCAGGTAGAAAAATAAAGCAGAATTGGGAAACATAGGCAATATCCTCAAACACGCACTTAACATAAATCTTCTGTAAAAGCTTGTTCAAATATCCTGTCCTGTGTATGCTGTAGGGGAATAGCATGAGATCCACAAAAATCCTTTTGTGCCACAGAGTTCCAGGATCCAGCTTTAGATTCTGGTGTTCTGCTCTATGACTGATGTTGACCTTCTCTCACGCTTTGAATCCTAAATATTTTCCTTACTCTTCTACAGAAGCACTTGTCAAAGATGTTACTGGATCTAACAGAGCTGCTGTAGTTGCCTTTATAGCTGGTGCTTATTCAGTTGGCCAACTGGAAAAGGAAAAAGCTCTATTGAACAAAGAAGCTTTGGATCATACTAACTTCACTGTTCTTCTCCTCTTGACAAAATGGATAATTTTAAAAACCTAAAGACTTTTTTTTATTTTACCAAACGAAATCCATAATTCATTAAAGATGCACTTTACATGAATTATACAAAATTTTGCTCATTGTCTTTACCTGCATTCACCAGAGATACAGGTTAAGATCAAAGAACCACTGAATTTCTTGATCCAACCCACAGAATTAATCAGGGAAACAGTGGTTTTCAAAGCTCATTGTAAATATTTAGTAACTTATTAAACCTTTTTTCCCCTTCAGCAGAATTTTCTCATCACCTCACTGTGCTTCACTGAGGAGCTATAAATAAACCCTCTTTTTTTATGTAGAAATGTCTCCTCAAAGTAAAGTCAAGGGCCCAATTCATTACAAATATTTTGCCAAGGTCTGAAGACAGTCTACGCTTTTTAATTTGTGGAGCTGCCAAAGTGTTAATTGTATTCTTAATTCATATTGGACAATTTACATACAGATCACACATTTCGTTGTGTGTGCTGGGTTTAATGCCATTATGAAATGTCTCCTGAGAAAGACAAGACCTGAGAATATATTCCATTTTAGCAGGTATGAACAAAGTCTGATAGACCCAGTAATCAATTTTTATCTTTAGTTTGAAAGAACACATTGGAAACAAACAGGAAGGTACTGGGAAAGGAAAGAATGCAATTTTAGCCCTGATGAACGCATGAAAGGTCAAGGCAAAAGACATGGACCTTTATCACTGTACTATTAATATTATCACATCACCAAAGACATCATAAAAGCACAGCCATGGTAGTTTTCACTGCTCCCTGGAGCACAGAGCATGGGTTAGGTTCCACATTCAAAGCCACCAGAATTTTTCCAGCAGCAGAGCCTGGCATCAAAGCACATTGCTCTGTTACACTGAATCCACATGTTGCATCTCCATGCAAGAAGGGACAAAGAGGATGTAGCAGGTTTGACATTTGAAAGTTGAAATTTTTGCTTATTTTGAGTAAAATGCAGAGTGATATGAAAAGTAATGCCCCAGAGAAATACCAAGAGAAGAAGGTGTATTTTTCAAGGGAATCCCACTAACAATGGTGATAAAAGTATCTAACCTAATGATCTAAAAGAACAGTGAAGTGTGTGTCCTGGAACCAGGAGGGACATCCCTGTCCTGGGGGGCATCAGGCCCAGCATGGCCAGCTGGATGAGGCAGGGGATTGTCCCGCTCTGCTCTGCACTGGGGTGGCCTGGCCTGCGATAGTGGGGCAGTTTGGGGTGACACAGTGGAAGGGAGATATTAAGTTTTTAAAGAGTGTCCAGAGGAGGGACATGGAGATAGAAAAGGGTCTAGAGGGACCATACAGGGGATGTCTGAGGGCATTTGGTGTGTTCAGCTGGAGAAAAGTAGACTGAAGCTCCTCTCGAGGCACATCTCTAGTCTCTGTTCCCTGTGAGTAGGGACAGCACCCAGGGAATGGCTGGAGCTGTGCAGGGGAGGGTTAGGTTGGATTTCAGGAAAAGATTCTTCCCCCAGGGGGTGGTCAGGCACTGAACAGGCTCCCCAGGGCAGTTAGCACAGCCCCCAGGAGCATTCAGATAATGCTGTCAGGGACAGGGTGGGATTGTTGGGATGTCTGTGCAGGGCCAGGGATTGGACTGGGTGGTCCTTGTGGGTCCCTTCCAACACAGCATATTCTGTTATTCTATGATTTTCTCAAATATAGTCACTCAGAACATATATAGCAAATCTTTCAATTGACTACAACAAATGTATTGTCAATTATTGTTACACTAGATAGTAGTTTTATGGATTTGCAATATATTCTATTCTCATGATTGTTTCTGTAAAAATTAATTTATATTGTATTGTTTGCTGCAGTAAAGTTCATAGCTAGTGCACAGCACTAAAAATCAGATAAGGCAATACATGCTGCATATATGCTGAGAAAGTTTAGAGCAAACTGCCTTATATTGATGTTTTTAGCATTCTGTGATTTCATTTGTCATTTCCATTAGGATTGTTTATATGCTCAGTATCTTCTAACAGTATGGAGAGTCAATAAAAAACAAGGAATGTTTGAATGAACAACAGTGTATAACTCTCATTTCATGCACTGCAGTGGAAGTGTAAATTCAGTGCCCTTTGCAAACAAGAAGTGAAAGAGAGATGCACCTTACAATTAATCCTGCTTGTCATCAGTCTCCTAACTCCCAAATTACTTCTACTTAAAACAGAGCAACATACTTGTTATATTTTCAAAACATAAAACATTTGTTTCCATCTCTTCCCTCAAAACCAAGCACAGTCAAATCGAAATTCACCGGAATTTTGAAAAGTCTATTGGAATTTTGAAAAATTTAAATTATAGTTGTTGAAGTTTGGAATAATTTTTTTCACAGCAAGGCAGAAGTCTATAATTGAGCTTCATAAACCAGGCTTTCTCTTTGATTTATACTGTCTGCTTCCAGGGAATTCCTGAATACTTGTCAAAAGAAAGTAAAATAAATTAGGAATTCTGTTAAGCATTAAAAGTACTTTTTGTTTAAAGTCAATTTTTCAGCACGTGCCTGATACTTATAAATATTGGCAGGGTTGACTTGCCCTAGGGAGCAGGAAATTATAAGAAACAAAAGTTAAATCTTTTGTCATACAGTGAATCCACTTGATCATAATGACACTAAACACTTACAGCTTTTTGAAACAGAAAATATTGTTCTGTCCAACACTCAATCCCTAGGCAATGTAGATTTTATGTTCACAGAATATTTATGTGCATAGGTTTTAGGCAATGTGCACAACATGAGCAATAACCTAACTGTTTCAGTGAAAGATGGTTATAAGCTCTTCTCATTTGCTAAATTCAACTTATGCCAACTCAAGTCTTGCCAGAACACTGTATTTTGACAAATACATTAACCTTTTACAGATTTGAAGACAGAGGACAGAGGAACCCTTTTAGTCATGTTGTTTGATCTCTGTGGTTTGCCCCGTGGTGCTGCTTATTGAGTGAACTACTGCATGTGTTTAGATATCCATCTAGTCAGGAAACTTGAGAGCTAATGAATCATTAAAAAATTATATGACAAAAACAGAGAAAAGGACGGTAAACACCCTAATCAGAATTCAAGTGATTTATGGAAATGTTACTCAAAACTAGCATTTCAAATGAAAATACACAATAACTTTGTATTACAAAATTCATTCTTTTTCTGAATCAAAAAATTGCTAAGAGGTGTACATAACGCAAGCAGTTGTGAACTGTAGGTTTTCCAATTTGGTAGACAAGGGATTCTTATATCAGAGAATCATAGACTGGTTTGGGTTGGAAGGGACCTTAAAGCCCATGCAGTCTCATCTCCTGTCATGGCCAGGGACACCTTCCATTAGCACAGGCGGCTCCAAGCGCCGTCCAGCCTGGCCTTGGACACTTCCAGGGATGGGGCAGCCACAGCTTCTCTGGGCAACCTGTGCCAGGGCCTGCCCACTCTCACAGGGAACAATTTCTTCCATATATTTAACCTAAATTTCCCCTTATTCAGTTTGAGCATTCAATGTATCAAATCAATATTTTACATATTCTATTCTAAACCCTTCTAAAACACATAAAACCTTCCTGACACAGTGCCTAAAGGCCTTCTCTTACTTCTCCAGGATCTTCTGCTGCCTTTCAGAGACAGGATTGCCTTCTGTGGGATTCCTTCTTCTCTAGAACCTGTGCCCATGCAACCTGCCCCTAAAGATCTGTACTATCATCACACTCATCGGCTCTTGCCAACTCACATGTCTCTTGTCACAGATGTGGAAGAGATATTATGGAATTACACTTCATATTACAATAGCACAAGTGCATAATAACATGAAGTCTGGTAAATTTTTGTTTCCAAGATTTGCTTTATGTCCCATTCAAGGAGACACTATGTGAGATGCATAAACAGAATTTCAACTCAGGCCTGAGCTAGCACATTTATAGAAATGTGCTGCGTCCAAAACCAGTTACTGAATTTAGGTTCAGGCATGGCAATTCCCTTTGTGATGACAATATGTGGTGGTGAATATTAATTCTTAGACTGTACAAATACACTGATCATTAAAAAGATTAGATATTTTCTGCCATAGAAAGAAAGAAATCCTTCCTAAACTTAGAGTATCAGAAAAGGGACAACTTGAGAAAGTTCCAAAAAAAGTATTTGCTCTTTTAAACTCAGGAGAGAATGCCTTGTTTTATTTTTAGAAGATGTCATCCCTGAAGGCTCTGCTCATCCCCCAGTCAAAACATTCCACTTTATTTCTTATTTATCTGTCCATAACAAATCAGCTCTTCTTCATCTCTTCATCCAAATTAGAATTATTTTTTTTTCTACAGGGTTTTTAGGAATCAAATGTTCAATTTTAAATATAAATATTAGTTTACGTCACATTTTCTTGTAAGTTTATTTGAATGGATTTGTTTTGCATGATTTAATTCCATGAACAATATTCAGTTCAATCCATTTTCTATTAATGGCAGGACATTGATAAAATGGAAGCTGAATTGTACAAGACATAGATCATAAACACCATCACTATTGGATATCTACATAAATTCATAGAGATCAGTTTTATTTTCTTAATCAATTCTGGAGAATGTAGTTCTTCATATCAATACCTGTGTTTTCTTCCAAGCAAAAGTATTTCTACAAGGATATTCATTATTTGCTTGTGGCTTACTATGATCAATTTCTTGCTCCTCACATATTAAAAGCTCAAATCATTACCAAACAGAAAACTTTTCTGTTACAAATCAAGCAACAGTGAGAGTGAACAAAAACTGATTCAGAAAATGATTCATGCATCCCTATTATGTGGCAAGTAATCTATTTGCTGAAACACACAAACTACTTGGCAAATACGTGATAAAACCATACCCAGCTGGCATCAATCTGAAAATAACACACATAAGGGAGAAGAGCAGGAACATCATCCCAAGCTGACTAGTCAGAGAGAGGATTTTTTTCTTTTTTTAATGTCAACTTCAATGGGCTTTCGATTAAACCATAAAAACTGTATAATAAACGTAGCATGCTGTGCTCAAAGGTGAACCTGAAAATGGAACAACCAGGCAGCTTCAATGGTAAGTTTAATACATTGCAGAAGACAGAAATATACTCTTAAAAGGGTGCTCTGAAGAATAATTACTAAATTAAAATCTATCTTATAAAATGCAAACACATTCTGATGATCAACAAAAACTGCACTCAAGAAGATACATACAATTCAAAATATCTAATTAACATCTAAGCAAATAGCAGGAATTGTCAACAAAAACACCAACTACAGCTGGTCAAACTCTGTGATAATCTCTGAAGCCTTTCTGAAATCATGGGGAGAGGGATACACAAACACAAGAAATCTGAATGAAAAACCAAGTTTAGAAGTTACATGTTTGATATGATGGTACTTGAACTATTTTCCCTTGCTGTCCTCATGTGTTCTGTTCAATGAATATGGATTAGCAATTAACCACTGCTGCACTTGAAGTTAAGATGTATTACAGGAATAAATTCAATGTGGATTATAGCATGTGAACTTCTTATTGATCAGCTTGCAGAAAATTACCTCAAAAGCTACTGCCTGCCTCACACAACTGGAATTATTTGTTTTAATGTTGTATCCAATTGTGTGGGATGCAACATTATAGATGTGCGAGTGCTGCTAGGAAGCAATTAGAATTAAAATGGTTCCAGTAATTCCATACACACCTCCCTCCCCAGTAAGCATTTAATTTTCTTCTGTTCCTCTGCATGGAGTACCTGAGAGGAAAATGGATGGATGCATCTTGTACAACTCAGTTCTTTCAGAGCAAAACTCATCATGCAACTGCAAATAAAATAAACCTTACAGGTGCCTGCATTGCAGTTTGCATAGCTTTGAAATGGGAATGATGTGTTTCAGTTAGATGCAGATATTCTAAAGAAAAAAAAAGAAACAAAATCCAAAACTTTTCTTTTCTCTAGAAGAATCGTGAAACTCCGCACAACATGAGGCCATCAGGAAAAGTGCAAACCTCCAATTTCATAGTGCTGAATGGCTGAGCCCACACTGTGCTTCAAAATACTGCCAAAGAAATTAAAACACAACAAAGCACAAGAAAGTAATTACAAAAAATCATATCTGACTTGAAATTCCAGCACACTGCACAGCTAAAAGGTTTGAATAACACATTACACTGTCTCTCAGGAGTAAATACCAGAAAAAGAAAAGAAAAATTGTCAAAATAGTTCCTTGTCACTGACACGGCATATACTAAGCCTTTATTGCTAAGTTAACTTAAGCAGAGCAGGAGAATTACAAAACCATATTATAAACACCCAAGTGGCAGAAACACACAAAAATAAGTTACAGTCACAGTCTAAAAATGGTAGGGAATTATTTACAACAGAAAAATCAGAAGCATAAAAATCAATTAGTTCATCTTTTGGATACTGGTCACTCTTAAAGGGACTAACTCATAACCATGATCAGTTACAAAATCAAGTCCACCACAAGCCTCAAAACAAATTCTTGACGACACAAACAGGGATTTTTCAATAAATCAAGTTGCCTACTTTAGAATGAAGCTTAAGTGTCAACAGCCCTTTGATACTTTCAAAGCAACACTACAGCAAATATTACCATTCTGACATTTCAGAAAAGCCATTCTATTGCAGTTTTAGCCTTATTTTCAGGAGCCCAAATAGATCAAGCACAGCAAAGATGGGAACAGCAGTAGCATTGATCGTAAAAAATATCTATATGGACAGAAAAGAACTCTAGCAAATTAATATAAAATGGAGAAAAGGTAAAGTCAGAGTACAAACAACTCACATAACTTCCAATAAGCAAGGAAAGAGCACAAATTTCTGGCTTTAGTCACAGGTGTGAGGAGTGGCCTGACTTCATGTAAAAGGGAACTGCTGTCTTGAGAGTGATCACAGTATTGGCCAGAAGGAGCCTGGCAAGCATACCTAAGGCAAAGACCTGATAGTACAAACTACATCATCATGGTTAACCTTCATGTACAAAGATTTGGGAAGGGTTCTACCCACGCTTGCTACAAGCACGCTGGTGGCTAAAAAGGCCAATGTGAGATAGTCAAGTCCGATTGCAAAAGGCACAGTGGAAAGTCTCCATTGGCACTAGTGGAGAGACACGGTTCCTCCTGCATTGCCTTTTTTCCACAAGACTGATTCTGCATGTGTTCTCAAAGGAAGCAGCAGAGTTATGGATGGTGTGTCTCCATTTCTCCCAATTGGAGGCCACAGTGGACCATTGATGGTGGTCAATATGGCCAAGGCTGAGGTATTGTTTCAGGGAGTCCTTGTATCTCCTCTTCAGGGTTCCTCTCTTGCAGCAGCCAGTGGTGAGTTCCCCATAGAGCACAATCTTAGAGAGGTGGTGATCTTCCATCCTGGAGATGTGCCTTGCCCAGCATAGCTGCGTTTCCAGCAGCATGGCCCCAGTACTGGTGATCTCTGCCTGTTCAAGGACAGACACATTTGTTAGGTAATCAGACCAGTGGATGTTTAGGATTGTATGGAGGCAGTGCCGATAGAAGCATTTGACAAGTCGCAGGTGGTGGTGGTAGATGACCCATGATTTAGACCCTATAGGAGAGTAGACAGTACAATGGCTCTGTAGACACTAATCTTTGCAATTTTCTTCAGGTGTTTATTGCACCAGNGTTATTGGAAAGGGCTCAGAGAGAGCATCACCATATCTGACTCGGCCGCACTGATTCACATGCTGCAGGACGACCATTTTTGGAAATCTGAGGGACATCCTAATCATTCCATGA